>APFE030034575.1:7222-23816 GCA_000404065.3 Pinus taeda | reverse complement strand
AAATATTCTATAATATTCCATGGAGTTAAATTCCTACCATCCACCTAACAATTATTGATAATTAAATTAACATTCTCAGAGCCCTATTCTAAAATAAAATATATATAATAACAAACTTTTTACCTTTTTAGCCCTAGAATGAAAATTTTCATGAGATCGTTGATATTCTCTGTTTAAAATGTGATTTTTAATGCATAAATAGAATTAGTACCCTTAAAAAACCCTTGAAGCACTCAAATTGTGTAGATTACAAATCTTGAACTTACCATTCCAAGAAATCCCTGAAATATTTCAACAAAATCTATCAAAAAATATTAATTAGAAAGGTCAAAAACTTTTGAGTTAGACTAGGCTTACAAAAAATATTTTGACTGTTAAATGAATTATGTTTTTTTGGGTATGTAGTATTGATAAACCATGGTATTGCATCAAAACCTATATACAAGCTAAGAATCTCCATGGCAAAGTGGGGATGAATCCTCAAGATTATATATATATATATATATATATATATATATATATATATATATAATTCTTTATATATTATATTATTAAAATAGTTGAAAATAAATTTATAACTTAGTTAATTTTTATGTTTTTTTAAATCTTGATAATCTAAGATGTATCATGAGTGAAGTGTCTAAATGCTTATCATAGAATGATGTCTATTTGGATTTACTAACCATTTAAATTATATGACTACATTGGTTTGTATTATGTTGATCACCTATACACAAGTTTCCTTTTAGTTTATTTTGTATCTTATTATATCTTTGAAAAAACTAATTTTTCATTAACACATTTCAATCCTCCCATTAAAACGTGTTAAAAATCATATATGTGTGAGAGAATGATTTTTCAAATCCAATCTTTTTTTAAATAAGTAAATGGAATCTCAAACTAATCATAATTAAAAAATAATAATTCCTGAATACCTATAATCATGTTTTAGGGCAAATTTGATCTAAATAGCCTTAAAAAAAAACTACAAGAAAATTAATATCAATTTCTCCTAAATAACAAGTCACTTTAACCAATTAATCGTTCCCCTTTTTCATCGTAAGGAGAGAAGTACTCAGATTTATACACAACAAAAATGGAAGTAAAGAGATGGGGAGAACGGGTATAAAAAAACAATTCATTTTATAGTAATGATGTTTGTGTTTAACTAAAACTCCCATATACTCATTTTCCCATTGAGATCTATTGTGATAACCATAGTTTAATCTTCGTCACGGTGGGTGTCAAATCAAGGGATTTGAGTTGTCATTTTGCGATGCAGGAAATTAAATATATGAGGGGGTTCGAGGTATATGAGGCGGTTCAAGGTTTGTGATGTGATATTGTGGGCAAAGTGGGTTGTCCTTACAAGACAACCTGATCTTCCACCTAGCTCCTTGGAAATCCTCATCGTCACTATGGAAGGTGGTTTGAAGGGCTTTGCTCACCATGTGGTAGGGTGGTGGTTATCGATGTCTATTCACACATCCAATTTAAAGATGCATCTTGGTTGATGGTTTCCTTTATATGGGATGATACATGATGTTTTCTTGTAGCTCTTGCAACTACTTAAGGTATTCCCTTCTTGTTTTTGTTATGTTTTAGGCTATTTCTATTTTCAAATGGCTTTTCGCAATTCAAAAATTTAATATGGTTTTTCCCCTAGCGTTTGTGTCATAATTGTAATGCTCCTTCCTGGCCTTTTATATATTTTCATGATATGGGAGGTGTTGTGTATGAGTTAATGTAACTTTCAAGGTTGGTTAAGAAAACCAAGAAAATGGAGCTATAAAAATTCTCTTTGCACAAAGTTTGTATAATTAATTTTTCATATCACCATCATGTCTAACTCACCGACAGCTTTCTGACAATATAAATTTTATCTTGATCCAACTCTAGGATTAAAAGTTATGTCCATTTAGAATTTGCCCAATTAAGCTCTTGCCACATCAGCAAGACACTACCAAGTGGCACCCACATGGCTCTGCCATGTCACTCAAACTGTGCCACAACACATGTGTAACCAACATGGCAAGCTACCACCTCATCCCATGCAAGTGGGTCCCACTAGGCCAACCACAAAATTCAATTCGTCTTGTTCACGTTATATTTGGTTTTAAGGGAAATATGGGTACACACAATATGCCATATTGGCCCACTCCCTAGACCCTCAGATCATATGCAACTCCATGTAGATCTAATCTCAACCCCCATCTGAGATTTTTGCAAACATTCATAATTAAACTTCCTCGGATATTCTGAACCTCTAAACTTCTTTTTACACTTTTGTGAATTGTACCGATTAGCAAACATTTGTGAGCTCCACCAAGGTGCACACTAAAAGAAACCTTGAATTTTAGATGCCCTAGACACATAGTCCACTCACGATGTTATCCTGTCTTATGTCTATAGTACATCCAAGGTGGCCTCGCCTCCAGATAAACTAAACTACACTTCCTCTAAATCCGGGATTGTTGTATATCTAATCTTATTCACCGAGTGCATAAGTGATGGATAACCAAATGCCTAGATCTCCAGATACATCTGCCAATCCTATACATAACTAGTCCTCTACATATCTCGGATATTACTAACATTAGGGAAATAGAAAGATATTTGATCCAGATATGGGGTTCACCCAAGAAACATTCGACCTCGGATATAAGTATAGAATTATACCAAAACTTGCATGAATGGAAATTTTAAGGATTTATGCTAGAATTTACTTGAGACAGAGCATTTCCCAGAACACCAAATTTACCAAGATTAAAATCCATTAATCCTCAAAGCGATTCTACCAATACATTAACAAGGTAAATGGTGTTACCATACCTAGCATATATCAGATGTGGAATAAAGCTTAAGAAATGGATTCAAAACCTGTATTTCACACGAATTTCACATGCCACTCTTCCTCTTTGAAGTCCAACCTCATAACATCACATAGAAGTACATAACCACTGAATTTTCACCTTGTGATTAAACAAGTATTTAGTAAATTTAATTGACTATTTCATGCATCACATAGTATTTGATTACATTCCCCATCATAGGAGGTAGTCAACATTCAACAAATTATGGGATCTTGATGTTCATAACATGTCAAATAATAGAAATCACATATTGTAACATATTAACTAAGACACATCAACAACCATGCATATTTATATAAATAACTTTGTAGATCTTGGGAATAATAATGAACATAGAAGTTCAGAAGTTTCACATACCCGCGAAATCATGTAAGCAAACATTCATCATAAACATGCAAAAATATTAGGATTCCTCCATTAGTAGTGTCAATCCATATAATTTCATCACATATTAGACAATGTTCATCATCCATAACACAATGGATACAAGTAACTATACTTATATGTACACCTTGAATGGTAGGAAACTGAAGGAGGGAATTCAACTCTCCACATATCCATAAGTTAGATACACTACAATTATTCACGTAGCTAACCACCATTGAATTAGATTTAGATTCTGAGTTAATTGTTCAAGGGAATTTCACATTGATATCAATTCAACCAGACGAGAGGGAGCACATTATCAAGGTGTTTTGTCAACTGATTCACGTAGTAAGCACTACATTGACTCTTGTACCCCTTTCAAATCGATCATAGGGATTCACCCAAGGTTCAATGAAGTTTTGCTCAATTCCAAAAGAATGATCTCACTCTAGTGGTGGTTTATCAGCTGGATTTTCAAGGCTAGCGTTGCAAGAGTCCATATGCCACTATCAAAGTGGTTTATTAGGTTACTTGGAAATCATTGAAGTGGTTTATCAACCCCAAGGCAAGCACTTAGTGGTTTGTTAGCCCTTTTCAACAAGCAGCTGAGTATCACAACCTGCTAAGTGGTTTTTCAACCTTCCAACAAGCACCACAATGGTTTAGCAGCCCCAAGGCAAGCACTTAAAGGTTTATCAGTCGAGACATCAAGCACTAGTGAGTCAACATCACCACTAACTCCTCACTAGACATTCCAACATCGATAAATAACGTTGACCACACCTAAGTTACAGGGAAATATGTCCCATTACAAGCATTGCCTCGTAGACATCTTCTCCTCTCTTTTCTTCTCTTCTCTTCTATGTGATGTTTTCCTCGTCACTCTTCTATGTGCTCTTGAACATCCTAATCTTCCCCTCTCTTCACATAGTGGTGCTCCTCGTTGCATCTTTCATGAACTCCTCTCCCCTTGCATATTGAATTTCCCAACATGTCCCATGGGGATAGGGATAACATGTGCCTCATCCTTCACTTCAAACTATCCATACACAAATTCAATTCTTGCACCAACAGACCATTAATTCGCCAGGGAAATAGATGGGGAAAATAAATGAAGTGGGTGTGGGTTTTGGACTTAAACACAACACAAGTAACTTCCCCCTCCTCATATCTCTAAATTTGTGTCCACTCCTCTAGTTCAGCCATAATTTGCATCTTTATATATATATATATATATATATATATATTATATATATACATTGTGATTTATACATAGGGGGAGGCAGCAAAAAAGGGATGTTATAGACCCCACCCCCTTAAAGAAACACCATCCTCGAGGTTTTATAGAAAGAACAAAAAACACATCCCTGAGATTTATATATACACAACTCTTTCATTTACAAAGTAAAAGAAAATGGGTAAGATACCCTCATTTTATTAGCCATTTTCCAACTGGCTTCATCTTGCCCAAAGTGATTCCATTACACCTTGACCTGCTCCATTTCTCGATTCCATAACATGATCTACCTCCATTCTAGAATGAATTGCGGGTTTAGCTAGAATTCTCCCTTGGATTCCACTTGTATCATAGACCAATAAAAATTTTGATTAGCATCATGTACATGATTTTTAAGCAAAGAAATGTGGAAAACATCATGTGCTTTCACTATGGGTGGAAACTTCAATCTATATGCCACTGACCCAAATCTTTCCAAAATATGGATTGGTTCACAAAATCTTGTTGTTAGATTAGCATAAAAACTTATTCTCAGTGAACTCTTTTTAGGTCTAATGAAGAGATACACATGCTATCCCACTTAGAATTCCTTTTGCATTCTCTGTTGATTTTCATAACTTTTTTACCTATCTTGGGCTACTTTTAATTTCTACCTCAGAGTAATTACTTCATACTCTAATTCCTTTAGTATATAAGGCCCAAGAACCACCCTACTCACAGGATCATCCCAGATGATGTGTGTGCCTCATCTACAATGACTCCTAAGCCTGAAAAGGACTCATATTCGATGACTCTTTGATGCCAGTTTTTGTAGGGAATTTCAACCAAGGGTAGGAACTCTTCCCACCACTTTGATTGCTACATGACATACATTCTCAACATATCTTCTAGAATTCTATTTACTCTTTCAATTTTTCCATCCACTTGTGGATGATACGTTGTGCTAAGTGCTAACTTTGTTCCAAAATCAACAAAAAATGTTTTCCAAAACTTTGAAGTGAACTTCACATCCCTATCTAAAACGATCTTCTTGATTATACCATGCAGTCTAAATATTTCTTCATGGAATGAGCTATGTCAATTTCCTTTTGGGTGGACTTGAAAATCATGTTGCCTGGACATTTTTGGAAGTCCTATGATAAAATCCATAGATATGGCTTCCCACTTCCACTTAGAAATGAGGATTGGTTACAATAATCCCACTAGGTGTTTGCATTCCACTTTAACTTGCTGGCATTCGATACACCTAAAAATATGATCAACGATCTCCGTTTTCATTCTCGAAAAATAATACAATTTCTTCATAGTTATTATCATTTTTTGATAACCAGGATAACCTGAATAAGGTATTTTGTGAAATTTATCCATGATGAGCTTCTTCAAGTCGCCCATGCAAGGCACATACTATCAATCCTTGAATTTCAACATACCATAATTAGTCCGTGAGTAATTCTTACTTTCTTACTCAACTATCCTTTTGGCTCTTGCTACAAGTGTTCCTTCACATTTTGATGCATTGCGGCTTTTATCGTTTCTTTAATATCAAGTTCACAAGTTCTTATAGTTGCCAAATGTGCCACTTGTAGACTTCTACTAAGTGCATATACTAATTTGTTCTCTTTTCCCTTGATGTACTCTATTTCAAAATCAAATTCACTAATCAAAGCTAGCCAATTTGTTTTTCTTATGTTTAACTTGGGTCAATTAAACAAATATCTCAACCCTCAATAATCTGACATTAAAACAAACTTTCTTCCAAATAGGTAATGTCTCCACATTTTCAATGCATGCACTATTGTTGCAAGCTCAAAGCTGTGAGTTACATAATTCATCTCATACTCACTTAATTTTCTTAATTCATAACACATGTGATTCATCCATTAGGACTCTATCGATTGCCTCCTTGCTAGTATTTTTGTAAAACACGGAATCTTTTTCTAGATAAGTTATTCCCAATATTGGGACATGTGTGAGTAGGTGTTTTAATTGTTCAAAATTGGTTGCACACTCTAATGTCCATTGGAACTTAATTCCCTTCCTTTGTACAACTATGATCAAATGCTCAATATTTGAATCTTTTTTAAGGAACCTCCAGTAATATCCAGTTAACCCCATGAATGATCTACTTTATACAACATTTTGAGAAGAAGAACACTCCACAATGGCCTTGATCTTCCCAGGATCTACTACCATTCCTTTCTTAGAGACAATATGTCCCAAATAATGAACTTGTGATTGGAAGAAATCTTACTTGATGAACTTGGCATAGAGCACGTGCTCTCTCAGCAATTGCAACACTAATTTCAAATGATCTTCATGTTATTCTTTGGTTTTGGAGTAAACCATGATCATCTACAAAGACCAACATAAACTTGTCTAGATATGGGCTGAGGACATTGTTCATTAAGCATATAAATGTGGCTGGATCATTTGTAAGCCCAAATGGCACCACCACAAACACATAATGTCCATATATGGTTTTAAAAATTTGTCTTTTGGATATCCTTATCTTTAATCTAAACTTGCTGATACCCAGACCTCAAGTCTATTTTCGAGAATACTACAAACCCTCTCAACTAGTAGAACAAGTTATCAATCCTAGGCAAAGGATGCTTGTACTTTACTATGGCTCTATTTAGCTTCATGTGGTCAACACACAATTGCAGTGTCCTGTCCTTTTTCTTTACAAATAACATTATGGGTTCCCAAGGTGACACACTGAGTCTAATATACCCCGTGTCCAATTGTTCCTTAAATGGTAATTTCAACTCCGCTAATTTTGGCGTGCTTAGAGGATATGGAGCTTTTGACACGGGTGTTAATCTCAACAATAATTTGATGAAGAATTTGGTTTTTCTTATTAATGGAAATCATGGTTTTTCCTCAGGAAACACATCACTAAATTACCTTAATATCATATGCTCTTCCATTTTGTCACTACCATTATCTAGTTCACTAGTCTCCTGAACCGCATATAAAGAACATCCTTTTCAACTACATCTTTTCATTTTTAGCGTTGATATCTTCCCGACATTCATAGACTTTCTTATCCCCTCAAATGTCACTCTTTCCTCCTCATTGCCAAGACATTTTGTCGACTCGTTGCAGCAATCGAATTTTGTGTTGTGGGTTGTTATCTTGTCCATGTCGACTAGCATATAATATGAGTCCAACAACAACAGATTCAGGTTGACCAACATGGGCATGTCCTTAATTACCACTAAGCATTATTCCACCATGTTAGCAACTCACCTTTTGGTTCCCGTTGCTAACTGAACTAACCATTATATTTCATTGGATTTCTTTTGTGGCTCACACTTTTCCACAATCTTCAAACTAACATAGGTGAAATTAGAATCTGGATCAATCAAAATCGAAACAGGTTGGTTAACAACCATAACTCTTGCCGCATCAATAAGACATTGCCACATGGGACCCACACGTGACCCACGTGGCTCTGCGATGTCACCCGAATAACGTCACATCACCTGTGTAACCAACATGGCAGGGTTTCCACCTCATCCCATTTTGGAAAGTCCCCATTAAGTTAATCCCACCACGCAATTCAACTCCTTCGCATTATACCTAGTTCTAAGGGAAATCTGAGTACACACAATATACGATATTGGCACACTCCTTGAACCTTGAGATGACATGAAACTCCAAGTACATCCACTCCTGACCCCCATATGGGACTTTTGTGAACATATAATTCAACTTCTCTAGATATTCTGAACCTTCGAACTTTTGTTGCCACTTTTGCAAAGTGTTCGGCTTAGCAGACATATGGGAGTTCCACCAAGGTGCACACTACATGCAACCCCAGATTCTGAATGCCTCATATACCTACTCTTTTTGTGATGTTATTTGGTATCACACTTATAGTTCACCTAAAGTGACCCTTCCCCCAGATAAACTAAATTACACTACCACCAAAATCCAAATTGTTGCATAATTGGTGTTGTTCGATTGTGCATAAGCGATGGTTCATCGAATGCCCGAATCTCCAGATACATCTGTCAACCTTACAGATATTTAGCCCTCTGTATATCTAGGTATAACTAATCTTATTGAAATACGAATATAACCAACCAGGATATAGGGCTCACCCAAGAACCATCCAACCCCTGGATACAAGTGTAGAATTCTACCAGAACTTGCATGAAGGGAAATTCGAAGGATTTAAACAAAAATTTCCTTTAGGCAAAGCATTGCCTAGAACACCAAATTTATTAGGAATAAAATCCATATCTGAACATGAATCCTCCAAGGGATTCTACCAATACCATGAAAAGGTAAATGGTGTTACCAGACCTATCATATATCAAATGCATAATAAAGGTTAAGAAATGGCTACAAAACACACATCTTGCCAGAATTTCATGCCAAACTTCCTTTGTGAAGTCAAACCTCATAAAATCACATAGAAATACAAAACTACATAATTCTCACCTTGATCTTAAACAAGTATTTAGTAAATCTAATTGAATTTTTCATGCATCAGGTAGTATTTGATTACCTTCCCCATCATAGAAGGTAGTCTACAACCTTTAACAAACCATGGATTGTGATATTCATAACATGTCAAATAATAAAAATCACATACAATAATAGGTTAACTAAGAGAAATCAACAACCATGCATATTCATGTAAATAACTATGTAGTTCATGGGAATAATAGTGAACACAAAGGTTCAAATGTTTCACATAACAATGAAATCATGTAAATAAATATTCATAATAAACATGCAAATATATCAACATTCCTCCATTGGTAGTGTTGATCCATATACTTTCATATCACATATTATAAAATGTTCATCATCCATAACATAATGGATACAAGTAACTATATTTATCTATTCAACTTGAATGACTACATATCGAAGAAGGGATTTCAACTCTCCACCCAACCATAGGCAAACTACACTACAATCTTTCTTGTAGTTGACCACCCCTAAGCCAGATTCAAAGTCTAAAGAGTTAATTGCTCAAAGGAATTTCACATTGATATCAAGTCAACCAAGTAAGAGAGGGAGTGCACTATATAGGTGGTTTATAAACTGCCTCATGCAGTAAGCAACACAGTGACTCTTTTGCCTCTCCAAAATAGCTCAGAAGGATTCAATCAAGGCTCAATGAAGTTTTGTGTAGTTTCAGGAGAATGACCACACTCTAAGGGTGGTTTATCAGCTCAATTTTCAAGGCAAGCACTACAAGATTCCAAATCCAACTATCCAGGTGGTTTATCAACGTATTTAACAAGCACTTAAGTGGTTTATCAACCCCAAGGAAAGAATTTAGAGGTTCATCACCCCTTTTTAGCAAGCACTTGAGTGTCTTATCCTACCAAGTGGTTTATTATCCTTCCAACAAGCACCCTAGTAGTTTATCATCCTATTCAACAAGCTATATGTGGTTTATCAGCCCCAAGGAAAGCACTTAGAGGTTTCACCACTCAAAAAAAGACACTAGTAAGTCAATATCTCCACGAAATCTTCGTTGGTCATTCCAACGTCAATAAGCAACACTGACCACACCAATATTATAGGGATCGACATGCCATTATAAGCATTGGCTTGTACCCATATTCTCTTATCTTCTTTTCTCTTCTCTTCTATGATGTGTTTTCCTCATTGCTCTTTTACATGCTGTTGTTTTCTCCCAGACATCCTTGTCTTCTCTCTCCACATAGAGGTGCACCTCATTGCATATTTCATGCCTTTCTCTCCCTTTGCGTGTTGACTTTCCCAACACATCCCACAAAGATAGGGACAACATGGGCCTCGTTCTTCACTTTAGACTGCCCATACACAACTTCAATGTTTGCACCAATAGACCATTAATATGTCAAGAAGATAGACGGGGGAAATAAATAAAGTAAGTGTGGGTTTTGGGCTTAAACACAACATAAGTAACCTCCCCTTCCTTAAATATTTGAATCTGTGTCCACTCCTCTATTCCAACCATAATTTTCATTTTTACATAAATTCATAAACAAATATATATGTAGTGACATTTATATGGGGTAGAAAGAATGGTTCTTCATAAACAAATATATACGTAGTGACATTTATATGGGGTAGAAAAAATGGTTGTTACAATAATGCCTTATGTATTTTGCTTAAGTTTTGGCTTTAGGTTAAGAGAAGAGTTCACTTGGTTTAAGTTTACCTCTAGGCATTTGGTTGTTTCCTTTTCTCTCTAGTTTGGTGGTCAGGTGGTTCTCGCCACCAACTCTAAGCTTTGTTCTTAGGTGGGATTGCTCTTCTTCCAGGTGCTTGGAATTGGTTCTTTTGCTGGGTGTCTCTTTTTACATTTTTTGGGTGTTTGTTTGTTTTTGGATTGGTGCTCTCGCTGAATTTAGGTCCTCCTTCATTAGTCAAGCATTTATCTCTCTCTTCAAGAAGTTTTAGGGGTGTTTGGGGGTTATTTCTTGTCTTTGTCTTGTTCGAAGTCCCATCTAGTTTTTGTGTCCTCCTCGAGGCCTCCTTGGATTTTTGGCAGGGTTGGAGAAGTTGTCTGCTCTCTTGGTCAAGTTGGTTTCTAGTCTTTTGTGTCCTTTCTTTACCTATTTTATGGGCTCTTCTTCAAGGCATGGCTTCTACTCTTCTTGAAAGGGGGTATTTTACCTTCTATGTGGCCTCTCTATCGAAATGCATCGCGAAGAGCTCCCTTTGGGGGGTAGGGTACCAGGAAGGATCAACCAACTTCATAGCTACAAGGCCAAGTGGAAGCTCGACGTTCCATGGCTAGATATAATGAGTCTACCCTAGTGGAAATTCACAACATCATTTTAGATATGGAAGAGGAAGTGCATTTTAAAAGAAGATTTATCCATGATCAACATGTGGAGATTGAAACTCACAGCTAGATCACTGAAGCATGAAATACCAAGTCTCACAAGACCTAATACATGCAAGTAGTTGACCTCTATTGGAAAATTAAAACACTATTGGGGACATGCTCTAATGGAGTATTTAAAGACTTAGCAAGAGCAACTGTTGTGCATTAACAAGGTTCTACAAAAAGTACAAAAAGTGCAAAAACTAGATGACAAAGTCTCAATCTTCGCAAAGAGGTTAGTTTACCTCAAAATCATTCTACCAAATGCAAACACTAATCCACCCCTTCCAATTTAGGTGGACTCTCCTTCTAGTTAATATGGTTTACATAATTAGTTTTTGTTATGTTGTAATCAGCTGTGAGGCTGCATGTTTAACATCTTTTAAACATGATAAATTTGACATATTATTAACATATTAGTTTGTTTTGGCCTAAATTGTGTAAGAGAAAACTCTTTTTGACTTACAACTTGAAGACATTAAATCTCTACTATCAACTTAAAGACTTTAAATCTCTACTATTTAAATCTTTACCCTTGATGATGCTATGCACCTATTTTTTATAATAATATAAACACTTTAAACTTATAAAAAATGCATGGCTTAATCTGTTATATAACAATAAAGAATGGCGTAAATAGAAGAGAATTCCTGGCCAAAATGATCTGAAATATCACATGATAGAGACGACTCTTGCCCTGATGCAGGTGGGTATTACCTTAACGCCAAAATTCTATCCTGATGATCAGGACAAACACGAATCACTATTTGTAAAAGATGAATATGGGGATGCACAGCCCAAAAAAACCAAGACACAACATAATACACAAAGATAAGAAAATCTTTCAAAATAATACACAGATGGGAAAATACAAAAACTGAAGTTACATCAATGACACATGAGATAGGAACATGTGAAAACTGAAGTTATAAAATTGTCCAGGGCTCTCCAGCCCTGTCATTGGTGTTAAAATTGTGAGAGATATACTGTGATACGAAGACAAAAAAAAGTAGAAAAGGAAAAGAAAGTTGAAGCCAGTGATCAACATTGATTGCGTAATGTAGATTAGCGTTGTATTCAAATACCCACATTCAGATATAGTGAGATATGGAACATCTAATTTAATGAATGGTATTTCAATAAAATAACATAAATATTGTTTTTCACTATTTTCATTTTGGCGTAACTTTGAATATTAAGATTAACTATTTCTTTTCTAAAAATAGCCATTTTGAAAGATACATATGTAAAATTTTAGCAATAAAATATTTGAGTAAAGAAATCCATGTCCAAAGATTTTATATATGAAAACTATGATTTCAACTTATAACAATTCAGTAATGTACAAAGATGGATTTTAATTTTAATGAAACTCAAACCATTTCATTAATAAAAGTTTCGCTTGAAATATCTTCGTTTGACCAAAGTTACTCTCGAAATATAAGTTACAAGTTACACAAGTGTAGATTAAATCCAGAATACTTTTTAAATCCAACAATTTCTTTGCACTTTACTGTAGCGTTTATGAGTTTGTCACAGTGCTCAACACTTGCCTAATTATAAAAGGTATTTTTAACAATAAATTTATACAAATATATATACAACTTTATGTCTATCATTAATTGAGTTGTGTTACATGATGGCTATGGTTATGCAAATATACATCCAACTGTATGCATATCATTTAAATTTTTAGTTATATGATGTATTGAATGTTGTTTGGGGCTCTTCATAAGATTTATATGCCATTTTAGTAATTACAGATCCTGATTTTTGAATTATGGCGAATTTGGAATTAAGTGGTGTTCGAATTTTGTATTAAGTGGATGTGGCTGTGATAGGATTTATAATCCATTTTGGCAATTAAACCGCTTATTGTTGAATTAAACAAATGAATGGGGAAAATACATTGGTCAATTCGCTTTGGAAGCCTGAGTTAGGAGGATAGAGATTGCTTTTATTTTTTTTAAACAAATAAATATTACTTCATATCAAAAAAATGCCGTCACTGCTAAACTGTCTTGACATTTATTTTACCTATAATGATATTTTTAGAAAAACCTGAAACTTGCTAAATAATGATATTTTCCTACAAATCTGAAATTAGATGATTGGCAAATTTGGAATATTACTTTCACTGAGAAAAAACAGTGACCCTTAGTTAAACCTCTGAGCACAAAGCTTATGAATCTATGAATTCACATCACATTAAGTTTCCATAAATAGTTTATAAGTGAAGATTAGGAATTTAAAATAAAATCGCAAATTATCGCTTATTTTAACCTATAACATCCAAATAAGTTATCAGTGACTTCTTAAAAATCAAATTCACACATTCACCGACCAGTACACCTTTACATTATTGTTATGCCATTTTAATGTGATTTTACATCAGTGACTTTTTCAAAATCAAATTCGCACATTCACCAGCCAGTACACCTTTGCCTTATTGTTATTTGACATCTGGCGTTCCAGAAATAAAATGACCACAGTAGTTAAACATTAATTCAAAAACTGTTAGCTACGGTTATAGATTCAATACATACTCTTTCATAAATATAAATTAGTTCAAAAATATTTAAGCATGATGTATGCTGAAGTAAGCCTGAAAAAAAATATCAAAAACAACATCGACATTACATCCTTGCATAAAATTAAGCTGATAGGGAAGAATGATTGGCAAGTCATAAGCCTGGCCACAAACAGGATTAACTACGGCCAGACACAAAACCACAATTTGTATTATGCAAAGTGGCAATTTTTGTTAGAGTATCTAATTTTATTATTTTGGTGTTTATCAACCGTGAAGCCAATGAGGGGTTTTGTTTGTTGGCCATTGAATGCTTTGTTAAGCAGTTCGTGTGACATGTTCAGATCTCGATTTACGCGTGTTTGGAGCGGTGCAGTGTACCAAAAAATTATAATGGCAGTTATCAAAGATCGACCTGTGTCATGCAAATATGGGAGCTAGCCCGTTACTGATTCCTCCTCCCGTCACAATACCTCCTCCCGTCACAATAAAAAAAACACAAACAAATAAGGTTGAAGAAAATAAGATATGAAAATTATATGTTGATTTGTCTTTATAATTGAATTTAACGATATAATTGTGTTCTAAATTTTTGCGTTTATAACTGGAATTGGATAATATAATTTCTGGATAAATTGGTTTTTTTAATGCATAAAATAATTTCTGGATAAATTGGGTTTTTTAATGCATAAAAAATTCAAAATTCTGAAAACTTTCAAAATGCAGTCTATCTATCAACATTTCAGACCTCAAATTTATTATTTTAACTAAAACTCACAAAAACATATACCCAACAAAGGGTTTGATAAAACAAAAAAAGTAAGACTACGTTGAACAGCAGTTCGTGTAAGATGTGTTTGCCTAATAATTCGTCATGTACAATCCTTACCCTTACATTTACAGGAGGGGAATGCACTGGACTGAGGTTTGACCACCCTTATGCCCTATCTACATTTGCTCTTACAGTGCCTCAAAGATGGAAGGAAGGAAAGCGGAACATCATTTGGTTCGGAAGGTACTCGTTACAACAACGATGTCTATTTCTAATCCCTCTTTGCTTGCAAAGGTCTTTAGCAAGGGGAGAAGGTAGGGGTGCCAGCAAATAAATGCAGAGCCTGCCACAATTCAATCAATACCGGTGGATCGGGGAGAAATCAGATGATTTGTGGTTGGTGCCTGTTGTTCTTGCCCAATTCTGAACGGAGGGGTAAGAGCACAGATAATTACCTAAGTTATGTAAGAAAGAAAAGAAAATATGCAAACCCCAATCCCTGTATAAGAGGAGGGATATAGATAATTACCTAAGCGGTGTAAGAAAGAAAAGAAAATTATCAAACCCCAATCCCTGTATATCCGTAAAGGAAGAATATGGAAAGCAAAGCCAGAACATAGTACACATAGATAGGAAAATCCTCTATCATTATACACCGAGATAAGGAAAATGTGAAAACCGAGGCTATAAAATCCGCCGGAATAGTACAAGACACAGGAAAATGTGAAAACTGGAGTTTCAAAATTGTCCAAGGCTCTCAAACCCTGCGATTGACGTTCAAATTGTGAGAGAGATAGGATGATACGGAAAAAGAGTAGAAAAGGAAAAGCCAGCGAGCAGCATTGACTAGGTAATGCAGATCGGCTTTGTATTCAAAACTGCACACTCAGATATGGAGACAGGGCATTTGATTTAACAAGCTACATTTGATAAAACAGAACGAACACAAAGATATCAGAGGCATGGGCTTCTTTAGCGAACTAAATACTTGATTCTAAATCCAAATGGGCACGAACACCTTACCTGAATAACCAGAGCAGCGCCGCAGAGCAGAAGGGCAAGTCAGAAAGATATTGAGCATCAGATTTGGATGGCGGTGTGGGTGTGGGCCGCTTTTAAAGACAGGTTAGTAGGTAATTAATGAATTACCCCCTAAGCCGGTTGGAATTTGACAAAAGTATTCTCATCTTAATCACAAATTGGTTGAACTACTCAAATCCGATAACTAAATACAATAATTTACATAAAAGATAATTTACGTATCTATTAAAAATAATTCATTTAGTTTAATAAATATTATATTTTTTATTTATATCATCCATTGAACTACGCCACACAGTCGATTTCTTCACCCAGTGAATTTTAATAGAAAATTATTAAGAAAATCAAATCAAATAGTAAGTAATTAGTTTACATAAAAAAAAATTACATATCATCTAAAAATATTATAATATCTGAAAAACCAAAATACTATTTCCATAAATCAAAATATTGTTTCCATAATTCTCATATTTTTTAGACTTGGAGTATATCCTAAAACTTTTTTATTGAGCTAACAGTTAGTTTTCTTCCGACATAACCAAAAAAATTAACTACCAACAAAAAATTATTCTAAGTGACTTGATTTTCCTTAAACAAAAATGAACAAATCAACTTATATTTGTAAATAACAACTACAATTAATTATCCTTATAATAAATTTTTCGCCCTTAAAAAAACTACCACATCTATCAAACTCCTTCCAAATTATTTTATATATATAACATAAAAAAAGTACACATAATTCAATGAAATACACCATTCCCAAACTGCCACAGTGACCACAACCATTAAAGTCCGTCATCCTTCATTTCAAATATCCTTGCAATTCCTCTTAAAAAACGCGTACTTCCTTTTTGGGTTTTTAAAATATGTTTTTATGATTAAAAGGTTAAAAAAGGAGTTTTAAAAATATTAAGTTGATTTATAA
>APFE030034562.1:57105-70402 GCA_000404065.3 Pinus taeda | reverse complement strand
CAATATTAATATTAGATTTAATGATGGTTTTTACATGGCATGATAACAAAATTTATAATAAAACTACGTCAAATTAATATTTTCAAATTTTACAAATATGCCTTTAAAGATTTCAATATATCCATAGGATATGTTTTTTATTCGTTTTACAAATATTAAATTAAAATAAATATTAGAGATTTTGAATTCTCTAGGTTGAATTGGATTTTTATTTTTTATTTTATTTTTTTTGTTCGGGTGGACATTATTTTATTGGAAACATACTTACACGTTGCCCCCATACCGGGTTGTAGATAGTGGATTTTCAATAATTTTGTGGATGATAAATGTTTACCTCCACCAAATATTCTAGAATATTCATAATAACAGTGTTGAGATTTATCTCAAAACTAGCTATATGCTTTCTTTCCTTTTAATTAAATTGATTAGCTAAAAATATGTCATATGAACATGAGTTATAGTTTTTTGGGCATGTGGTATTAGTAAGAAATAGAATTGGCCCATAATATTGTAATAGAGTTTATTTAAATGTTAAAAATTTCATTGTAAAATGGGGAATAAATTTCCGTAATTAATAATCTTGTTACATATTTTTTTAATGCATATAAATTTAATTTATATATTAATTTTTTTATAGTTAATAATTTAAAATTATAATTTAGTTAATTTTAAATAAATAAATAAAATAATAAAAAATAACGAAAAACAAATATCACATTTAATATTACTGATTACAAATACATCTCTCCATCACATTAAGATGAGTAAAATAAAATATACTTCTTACTATCTCCTCTTCATCACGTTTTCTTCATTTATTCACATTTGTTTCATTTCATTGGTCTGACATTTACCTAAAGTAATTTATATTTAACACAATCTTCCATCTTATCAGTTTTTAAAAAATAAATATTATAACATATAAAAATAATAATATATATACTCAAAGTTGTTGACATTAATTTAAAATTGGGTTATTGTTTATTAAATTGTAATTCAACTTTAAAATTTATTTACTTATTTTCACTTTTCAACTTTTTAAAACATTTTCTGTGTCAAGCAAACAGAGTCAAAAAAGATGACACACTTCTTTAACTTTTCTGCACACTTGATGTTCTCTTTTTGTTGACTTTTCCGGTAACCTGAAGTTCTATTTATGTTTATTGTGTCGGTGATTTCACTTTGTACCTGAATTTTATCTTAGACGTGTACTTCTCAATAGTACACGTACTGATGATGTGTTTGCACGTGCCATGATGGTGCTTGCCCGTGCCAACCAAACCTCCCATATCTATCAGCAACAGTACTGATGATGACCATGATGGTGTTTGCAGGGTCATGAACAAGTGACAATCTTTTTGAAAAATGTGAATCATTAACCAGTAACAATATCTTAATGTTCTATATCATTAAGAAGAAAATTTTGCCATATAGCCCACCATTTTTCATCATTTCATGGACATCAATCCCCACCAATGTCAAAATATGTTGGCTATTGCCTTCCCATCAAAACATTGTTGTTGGCAATCATAATCAGATTGCCTGCATTTAGTATATGAGCAGAGCCATGTTTCTTGTCCTATAACATTATATTATAATGTGTGATTTAGGAGCAATAATGGAGTTTGAGTACTCATAACATAGAGAGGCAAATGATTAAATAGCTCAAGTAGAGAGTAAAGAGGGAGCAAAGGAGAGTTGGGCTTGATAGAGACTGGAAAATTTTGATAAAGAAGTGAACATTTTTAAGTATGTAATATATTAAGAAAATTTAAAAAAATTATTTGATATTTAGAATTTTGGTTAGGAATATATTTGTATATTTAATTAGTTGTTTTAATGTTTGTTTGTGTGATGAGATTGTTGTATATAGTTGCATATATTTGAGAAAGTTTGACTCCATATTATGGTATTGCATGTATACTTTTTGTAAAAATAAAATAAAATGAGTGAGATATAAGAATAGGGGCATCTCAATATTTGCAATTCAATTGCAAGGAGCATATATTACAAATGACATCAAAACCCATATATTTTGTATTTTTATAGTAGAATAGGTGCATTTCAAACCTTTCAACTCAATTCCAAACACTATATATTAAAGATCATCCATTGCCATTTGAATGGATTACAAATTTATTTATGTATATTAGATGGGGCACCTTTTTCATAAGTCTTGTTGTGTTGTGGGGTTAATTCTATACATAGATTGATAAAGCCATCCTCTGATTTTTTAAGATTTCATGAGTTTTCGTATTCAAGTCCAAGTGTTCACAGGTGGGTTTAGATGTGTTACTTCTTATATCCTATTGCAATCCCATTTTTACTTGCCCACACTTCTTGAACATTGATTCTTGCATTGAAATACTTACACATTACTTAGCCATTTTACCATTCCTTACATTCTTATGTCATATATCAGGTGGGACTTCATAACCATTTTGCCTTATACATATTTGTATTTGGATTCAAGATTATGGATACTTTAGTTAGGGGTGATTATGAACCCATGTCAATGTCAACTCAATGTTTTAAGATTTGCTATTCAAATTGATTTATTGCAAGCACTTCCTGAAATGTTAAGATTTTTCTTTTAATGATGATCCCTTACTTTAGAGATTATAATATTTTGATGACAAGGGGTAGGTTGGGCAATATCACATCGCCTTTGAATTACTAGGATAATTCTTTTGGTGATGAGTGTTTACTTCAAGGATCATAATTGTTGGACTACATCATAATGAAATATAAACATGAGTTATTGTTTTTATTTGAATGAGACACATGTATATACAATGTTATTGACCTTTGAATTCATCTTCCAAGAGGTCTCTTGGACTCATGATGATGCTTCATATTCCCTATCATAACCCTAATGAATTAGATGTCTAACAATAATATGCCAATGGCATGATGGTAGGTTTAAGATATAGAGGGTCCTATGCACATGTTTAGAGATGCACCTAATATTAGAGTTCTGTAGTCAACTTTAGGTCAAAGTTGATACATAATGAATTTATACTTATAACTTTACAAATCATTTTGGGCTTACGGCCTAAGGGGTTAGTTCACTTGATTTTTGCTAATGTCATGTGAACAATTAGTTGATGTGAATCCCCTTTACATTAGGTGCACTAGTCTACATTCATGGGTTTAGTAGGGATGCCATTTGTGAATGTTGAAAACATCCCCTGATTTTCTCCATGATTTTTGTTTTGAAAAAATCATATTAGGCTTATGTCTTTAACAACAAATCATTATGTTTTTTTTTTAATCCAAAAACCATAGAATTGGATGGAGTTAGTATCGATAACCAAGGTTGAGATGTTCAAAAATGTTTGTGATGAGTCATTATGTTAAAGCCCAATTGATTTATTTAATGAGGGCATGCCTAAGTGATCATTTTAGCCATATTTAAATATTCTTTTGCTCACATGTAATTGAGTTAAAAGCCAAAAGAGAAAAATAAATAAAAGAGTAAAAATGGAAACATAAAAAAAGGGGAAGAAGTTGGTCATGATTTAAATCCATCTTTAATAAATTATTGGTCAAGGAGTTGGTCTATGGTTTAAAACCAACCTAGATCCATTTAACTTCAAATCTATCATGCGCAAAGAGGGATCAAATCCCTCGAGGTGCAAACCTTCTTTTTGGAGTGTAGAATTTTAGGAAAGGTTTACATCTCAAGGGATTTGATACCTTTCGCCGTATGATAGATCCAGTGTTAGTTGGATCGAGGTTGGTTCTAGTTGAGGGCAACAATGTCACATTTTTATATTATCATTATTATGTATATGTTTGAGATAAACTTCATACTTCGAAATTTACATTATGATTTTTTATTGATATGACCATATCATTCTCTTGTTTAATTTAGTATGTGTTGCTTGCCTTCAGTTGTTTGTACATATGTGTTTCTATGCTTTGAGTTATTTGTGTGTTTAAATTTGGATGGTAATGTTTGTGAATTTATAGCTTTTCTGTTATATTTCTATATTTGTATGTAATTTTATGTTAGTAATTAGTTGGTGATGAATAAGGGAGGCAATATTATCAATAGTTTGTAGGAGGATTGATAATGCACATCTATTTCATTTAATTCTTAGTATCTTGAAAATATTTTTAATAATTTTTAGCTTGGATATTTATATGAGTGTAGAACTTGAGGAAAGGTTTCCACCTCGAGAGGTTTGATCCCTCTCTGTGCATGATAGATTCAGTGTTAGATGGATCTAGGCTAGTTACAGTCATGTTCGGTCACACAAATCTTTTGAATCTGACCATTTTAAATATGCTAAATATCTTTGAGATTAATCTGGTCATTTTCATTTTAAATTTTCTCTTACCTCAGTTTGTTCAAATGATAGATATTGTTAATAACTTTAATGACGAAAAATGATGAAATAATTTTTTACAATGCAAAGTGACAATGGAATAGTGTTGAATGATAGAAATTGTGAATAATAAGAATGTAGTCAACTACAAATAGTATTCATTTGATCAATCTCAAATTATTTTCTTCTACTATTCTTATTTTCACCCCTACTATTTTTTCCATCTTTTCATATTTGATTATATGAAAAGGGCAGTTGAAATCGTAAACCATTCAAATATTTAACTTGATCTATTTTAGTAAACATTATATATCATCTCTCTTGCTATCAAATATTAATAGGTTGAATTACTATAACAAAAAGAATCAATGCACATTGTTAATAATTTTTATGTGCTTACACTGAAATCAATGCACACTATTAATCCGATCACTTTAAAATTAATGTACCATCATACATCTAATTACATCAAATAAAAAATCAACATCTACACTGAAATCACATGTAATGCAAGAAATCAAACAGGATTAGAAATCAACATCTACATTGAAATCAATGCATCTAATACAAGCAATCAAATAGGATTAGAAATCATCATCTACACTAAAATCAATGCATTTGCAAACAATGAAATAGGATTAGAAATCAACATCTACACTGAAATAAATGCATCTACTGTAACCAATCAAATAGGATTAAAAATCAACATCTACACTAAAATCAATGCATCTAGTGCAAGCAATCAAATATAATTAGAAATCAACCTCTACACTGAAATCAATATATCTAGTGCACACAATCAAATAAGATTAGAAATCACCAACTACACCAAAATCAATGAATCTAGTGCAAGCAATCTTCTTCCCTCTCTTCCCTCTCCATTTATATCTATATCTCCCTCCATCTCTCCTTTTCTGTCTCTCTATGTCAACCCCCCAAAAACACACACACACACTCTCTCTATATATCTATCTCTCACTCCCTCCCTCCCTCCCTTTCTCAACTTTCTCTTCTTCCCTCCCTTCACCTTCCATCTATATCTCTATCTCCCCCTGTCTCTCCTTTGTCTCTCTGTATCACCCCCAAAACATACACACTTTTTCTCCATATCTATTTCTCTCTCTCTCTCTCTCTGCCTTCTCTCCTCTCTCTCCCCTTCTATCTGTCTTCCCTTCTTCTCTCCCCTCTCCCTCTCTCTTTATACCCCTTATCACTCCCTCTCTTTCTCTCCACCTTTCTCTCTCTATACATTTCTTCTTACCTCCCTCTCTTCCCCCCTACAACTCCATCTCTTTCTCTCCCTCCCTCTCTCCTTCTCTCTCTCATGTCCTCTCTCTCCCACCTCCCAGTGTCTCTCCCCTTCATCTGTCTCTACTCTCTCCAACTATGCCAGTATCTCCCTCCCTCTCTCCTTCTCTCTCCTTCTCTACTCCCCTTCTCTCCATCCCTCCTTATTTGTCTCTCTATCTCACCCCCAAACATACACACACTCTCTCCATCTCTCCCTTGTCACTCCCTCTCTCTCCCCATTTTTCTCTCTCTATGCCTTTCTTCTTCCCTCCCTCTCTCCCCCTACAACTCCATATCGATGTTCCTCACTATCTCTTCCTCTCTCGCATCCTTCCTCTCTATCCCATTATCTCCTTCCTCCTTCTCTCTCCCCCCATCACTCTCTCTCCCTCTCTCTCTCTGCCCTCCAACCCTATCACTATCTCCCTCCCTCTCGCCTCTTTCTTCCCTCCATCTTAATATCTCCCTCTCTTACTCCTCTCCTTCTCTTTCTCTTCATTCCTCCTCTCCCCTCTCCTTGAGTTTATCTTCATCTCTCTCTTGTCACTCCCTGTATCTCTCCACCTCTATCACTCTGTGGCTTTTTCTCTTCTCTCCATATTATATCTAGGGATAATATACATCATGATATATTAATAATATATTATAATATAACAAATTTAATATTGTTTTAATCTAAAGTTATTAAATCTAATAATATTAATATTATAATATATTAATATAATATTAATACTAATCTTCTCAATATTAATATTAGATTTAAATGATGTTTTTTAAATGGCATGGTAACAAAATTTATAACGAAACTACATCAAATAATATTTTCAAATATTACAAACTTTGACATGGAAATATTTGTCTTTAAAATTTTAATATATCCATAGGATAATGGTTTTTCCTTTTAAAGATTTATTTTACAAATATTTAATTAAAATAATTATTAAATTATTTTCAAGCAGATTTTGGATTCTTTGTGTTGAATTATATTGTAGTTTTCATTTTAGTTTTGGCTAACATTAATTTATTTTTATTATTTTATTGGAGATGTGACATACTTACACATTGCCCCCATACTAGGTTGTAGAATGCATATCTCGGTGCAACAACTGTTATGTGGATTGATGTCTTTATTTTGAAATAGGTTGTTACAACTTTAAATTAATTTTCAATATTTATGTGGATGGTAAATATTTACCACTACAAAATATTCTAGAATATTCATAATAGTAGTCACAAAGGTTGAGATTTTCAAAAGCAGTTATATCTTTTTTGCCCTTTTAATTAAATTGATTAGTTAATGGTTTTTTGGGCATGTGGTATTAGTAAGAAATGGTATTGGCCCATGGTATTGTAACAAAGCCTATTTACATATTAAAAATTTCATTGTAAAGTGGAATAAATCTCCATAGTTAATAATCTTGCTACATATTTTTTTAAATGTATATAAATTTAATTCATATATTAATTCCTTTCATAATTAATTATTAAAAGTTATAATTTAGTTAATTTTATGATATTTTAATCTTTGCCAATATGAGATGTATCATGAGATAAGTGTTTTTATGTGTATATTGTGATAGTTAGTAAGTAATTGAATTAAGAATCTTGCATAGTTCATGGGTATATGTGTGTATATATCATAGTTAAATAGTGAAACTAACTAGCAATTGCAATAGAGAACTTAAAAATAAAAATAAAAAATGCACAATTATGAGAATCTTAAATGTTCTATTTCCTATTCTACATTTGATATTTTTCATTTTCTTAGATTTGCATGTTAATTATGTGATATGCTAATTTTTTTTTTGGCTAAATCACAAATCATATTACTAGGGAAATTATTTTAATTAAATGGCTGGTAAATGGTTATGGACATCAATCCATAATAAATATCATAACGCTCACTTCATCATACATCTCAAGTTGCTAAAATTAAAAATTCCATAAAAATTAACTAAATTATAACATAAAATGCATAATAATTATTATGATTAATATGATAAAATAAAATAATATATAAATTAAACATATATACATGTTAAATTCTTAATCATGGAAATTCACACCATTTATTATGGAGATTTTTAATCTGTAAATAAGATTTGTTACAATATCATGAGCTAATACCATGGGCTATCAATACCACATGCTTAAATAACCATAACTCATTTCATATGACACATGTTCATATGACATTTTTTTTAATTAATGAATTTAATTAAAAGGGAAAGAAATTTGCATAATTATTTTGGAAATAAATTTTAGCCTTAATTTGTGTACACTACTAAAATATTCTATAGAAATTAAATCCCTACCATCTACTTAATAATTATACCTGTTCCAAAATATCCAATTTTGACTTATAAATATATGTAAATCTCTTTCATAATAAAAAAAAAACCAAATTTTAAAAATTAAACACATTTTTCATTACATTAAAATATACAGATCATACTATACTATACTATCCTCAAATATAAAAATAATAAAATATAATGTAAATACACCTTCTACCATTTTCTCTCCATCATATTAATGTTTTTTTCTCCATCATATTAATGAGTGAAAACAATTAAACTTTTTACCATCTACTCTTCATCACGTTTTCCTTATTTATTTGTTTTTCTTTTCTATCACAATTTTTCATTTAAATTGGTCTATGAAATAGTAAGAAGTTAAATTTAGGATTTATGAAAATGAAAAGTGGTCTTTCATTAAATTCAATGACCTTCTAGATTCATTCTTGTAGCTCCAAACTTTATTTAGATAACTTGTTAACTTAATATTATGTATATTTGTACAATTATATATTAGATATTTAATTATAATATTTAAATATATTTTTTATATTAATATGATATTTTTAAAGTATAGATGTAATATGAGTTGAGAGGGATCAAATTTTTTCACGTGTAAATTTTTTTAAAGTGCAAAATATAATGTGTTGTTTTTCATTGTTTAAATTGTGTTTTTGAATGCTAAATAAAATATATATAGGACCAAATAAAAATTTCAACCGTAAAAACTTAATTTTTTCTATATATACATATTTAAAGTTTTTTTTTTTCTATATATGGATATATATGAAGTTGATATCCACATAAATGACTTAACATAGATATTCAAATAATTTATTTAAATATCTTGTTGAATTTTTTTTTTAAAGTATAAGGTTTAAACAATTAATTCACGCATTCTTTTACTTCTAATTACTTTACAACATATTCGTAGCTGAGAGAGATCAAATTTCTTCACATGCAAATTTTTTTAAAGTGCAAAATACAATGTGTTGTTTTTCATTGTTTAAATTGTATTTTTGAATGCTAAATAAAAATATATATATGACCAAAAAAAATTCAACCATAAAACTTAATTTCTCTAATATATAAATAATTTAAAGTTTTTTTTTCTATATATAGATATATATGAAGTTGATATCCACATAAATATGTTAACATAGATATTCAAATAATTTATTTAAATATCTTGTTGAAATATTTTTAAAAAGTATAAGACTTAAACAACTAATTCACACATTCTTTTACTTCTAATTGCTTTACAACATATTCAGTTTTTTTAATTATAGCCAACATTATTTTTCTATTTAGAACATAATTTTTATTTTAAAGGGAAGACAAACTTACACATCCCCTCATATTGGACTGTAAAATAAGTCTTTCGGAATTAAAAATGATCATATTAACATCCATTTTTGAAAAAAAAATAAATATGATATTGTAAAACAAATAACATATTAAAAATCCAAAATCCAATAATAAAATTAAAATACAATTTTTTTGCAAAAAAGACAATCCACCCTCTAAGATCTAACTACTAGCATAGATCCATTTTTACTCTGGATCTATGCCAGTTTGCATATCAAAATATTTGATACCTCTAGGCGCTCAGTAGATCCAGATTAAAGATGGATCTATGTTGGTTTAATTCCCACCTTTAAATAGGAATGTGATCTAACTACCAGCATAGATCCATCTTGGTGTAACCCACAGATTAAAGATGGATCTATGTTGGTTTAATTCCCACCTTTAAATAGGAATGTGATCTAACTACCAGCATAGATCCATCTTGGTGTAACCCAGCCCAAAGGGCCCACAGTTCCACACTTCCGTATCTAATGACGTGTCCATGAATATCAGTTGTTTCCTTGTGTGGAGATCGTCTACGGAGATTGCTTCACAGTGGGTGGTAGTTGTGAGTTTAATGCGGCATTTATGGCTCGTCCTAATTCCTCGATCTTGTTTCTGACTTGCTCTTTATGCCAAGCAACCGACTCTTTTGGTTATTCTGGATTGTTCTTTTTGTTGGGAATGTCTGCAAGGGTTTTCTGGGTTTGCTCTGTGGAATATTGTTTCGTTAGTAATGGTGAATATTGGTTGTCTGCGGTTGATAGTTGTTCACGAACCCTCCTCCGCTCGACTTGGCGGTGAACTTATGGAAAGTGTTGCTCATGTGCTGTTGTCGCTCGGCTCTGTGGTGTTGATTCGAATCTGGTAAGCTCCTGACTGTTGCTTTTATGACTGCATGCGCTTTGCAAATGGTTTCCCGTCGGATGTGCCCTTCGTATTCTTGTTTGTTGTATGTAGACCTGCGTATATGGTTCGGTCAGGGTTTCCTTTCGTTTTCTTTCTCGTTTTATTGTGGACCTATGTATGTGTTGCTGTTAGGACTTACTCTTCGAACTCTTATTGTTTCTCGGCTCAAATCTGGTTTCAAACCTCATGCTTTCTGTTACTATGGGTTTTCATTTCATGAACGTTGGTGTTTGTTCTGAGTACATGGTTACTTTGGCGGTTGCTCGTTGGCTCGAACAGGTATTGTCTTCCGTCCTGTTGGATACCTATACCAATAGGTTTCATATTTCATGATTGGCAAAATGAGTGCCAAATATGATCCATTCTTTGCTACCACAAAGGTTCCATATTTACAAGAAAGAAGGTGTATACAGGTCTGCCTTTTCACAAAAGTTTATGGATGACCCAACAGTCTAATCTGGATCATGCCATGTTTTCAATTTATGTTGTAGAATAGAGAAAGAAATCTGTCCAAACTGTTTAATCTTGGCAGATCAGTAACCAGGTAGAGAAACTAAGGTGCCCAACTGTTTAATCTGGGGCCTTGGAAGGAATAAGGGTAGTACTAGATAGGAAATGAAAGCAAAAAAGCCAATGTAAAAGAAAAGGGCACACAAAGGGTTTGCAAGTCCAAGTGCACCCTCTAAGAAGGAATAAAATGTTAGGAGAACTAGTTGGGTAGGTAGATGGGGTTGCAGAAGTGGTGTCTCTTTCAAAACCAAAAAAAGTTGCTGAAACATCTACAAGAAAAGCAACACACTGGAGCATGACTAACTCCCTTGTTTTCATTTGTATACCACTCTTTACTAACACCCTTTCCCAAGCTGTACAGAGCACAGAAGTTTATATCTTTGTCATATTCTTATGGCCTTAAAAGCCACATTTCTTGTGCAAAAATCTTTTCATTTTGATCTACTCTTGATTTCAAGTTATTTTCAAAAAAAACTTGGGTATACTGGTCCTCATCCATATGTTCCCTCTGCATTAATGACTAACTCTACTATTTTAGCTCCCTATACTTCATTATCCCTATTATTATAAACACCATGGTGTATAAACCCCACAATGTATAAATATCCCCTCCTTGGCACTATAGCCATAATGTTCACTCCCTGGGAATTAAATTAACACCTGGTTAAGGTCAAGAACCCATGTTCCACCTTTTTCTCCATCTCAATCCATTTTCTTACCCAATTGCTCCATTTTTGCCTAAAAAGAATCCTTGAAGAGCACCTTTTCATCCCCTAAAACCATCCAAGGGCAGAAACATTATCAAAATGTATTTATCTTGCCTCATCCCAAGGTTGGGAGCCAGTTTTTCGGTTTTTGCTGTATTAATTCCATCAGACCCCTCTTTCCTATAGTTCTACCTTCATAAAAATTTTGCACAGAAATATCGCACAAACTCCGCAATTTGCACCATTTTCTAATGTTGGCTGACCGAATTACATTTTGCAAATAAAATTATAAAAAACCATTGAAATCATTGGTCGCATGGAGGGCCCCGCCGTCGCATTTGCCGAGAAAAATAATTGTTTAAAGCCCGCCCACTCACCGCTACAGCCCGTGCAACTAATTCGCCCGATGACCGTCCGATGGAGGCCTTCCCAGATCTACGGTTGACAGCGATTTCGGCAAAACCCGACGTATGACAGTTAACAGAAGCTGAAGTTATAACCCGTGCAGCTCCATCACCCGACAGCCGTCAGATCGCGCGCCTGCGGATCAACGGCTCACATTCATATCGGAGGACCCGCGACGTCCGACAGATACCTTCCGATATCTGTCAGACGCTTGCGTCACGCGGGGACAGATGTCGCGTCCAAGTTCCATCGGAGCCCCCTCTGACAGATTCCTTGCCGTGCAGGAGGGGGCCCGATATGGTGACACCTGTCCTGCCCACGTCCCCGTCCTGCTGTCGCGCATGTCATCACCACGTCTGCCCACCTCGTCCCTCATTCGCCCACCTGGCCGCCACCTCATCGCCCCCGTGGACCGGTCTTTGGCCCCCACGTCACCCGATGACGTCCTGCTGACGTCATCCAACCCGGTCCCCCATGCTGACGTCATGCTGACGTCATCCAAAAAGCGCGCCAATAAAGGAAAAAGCCATATTTTCGCCATTTTTTTTTGCAATTTTGTCATTTTTCTGGGAAAAGCACTGCTCCGCTGTCTGCATGCATTCCACGACGACCGTTCTACCAGCCAGCCCACGACCATTTTCAAAGAGTCCAGAGCGCTAACCCAGCTGCTGCTTCATCCCAAGCCATTGTTAAACAGGTATTTCACACTTCGTCTTCTCTCGAGCTGGTTTTTTCATGATTTCTGGTAAAATCCACCATAAACAGGCATTAGAGTGAAATTCGACCGGTAAACTAACTATATCCTACCTTTGCCAAACCGTTTAAGATTGAATCGTTGGCACAAACCTTCTTTAGCTTCAAACACTGTCAAAAACCCTACCCTGTTCGCGCAATCGTGAACTCACAGCATTGTTCCCAAAATTGTGCAAGGAGGTCTGCCACTCTGCATAAAGACCTGCTCAGGAAGCTCAGCACCGTTATATTTGACTGTGTACCAACCCTATTACCTTCGGTCCCTCTCAATTCCACTGTATCAGTTAGCAAACCCAGAATTTCAAGAAATACTTGGATCAGACATGGAAACCCCTCCAGTCCTTAATGTCACTCCTTTGAATGCTCCTCAGAGAGAGCTAGACTGGCAAGATTTGGCAGACCTAGACTACCAAATCTCGGAAGACTGTCGATCCAGATGTACATTTCATATTCACCTGTTAAATGAGTTCAGGGCTAGGCACAGAGATGGAACAGACATCCTAGGCATTTGGGAGTCTTCCCTCCCAACTTTTAAAATGCCCCAAGTCACACAGTTTCCTGACCTCATCTACTTGTGTGCTAATTGTTATGACCCAATACAGAGGGCTGTAATGAATCCCCAAGGCGAAGTTGTATTCTATACCACCCCTCAGGCCATCAGGGATATGGTTCAATTTAAAACCCAAAGGAAACTGGTTCCTTTATCCCTGCTGGCCTTAATCAACCAAGGGACCAAGATACTCAC
>APFE030034562.1:23424-37230 GCA_000404065.3 Pinus taeda | reverse complement strand
CCCATGGACCAAATCGAGCTCCACAAGCAGACGGGTGAGATGGTCTATGCCACTCTGGCAGATAAGACCTTGATAAATTACAGGCTGCAAAATAGTTTAAACAACACTGCAGCACAACTTGAGTTGGAGAGGGCATCCTCTCAAGCTAAAGACAACAGAATCAAGGCATTGGAAGAAATAATCATAGAGTTTGGGCATGATCCCAATGACGTTAAGGCAATACAGCAGGTCCTTAAACTGAGGGATGCAGATATAGCTGCAATTAAGAAGAAAATGAAGATCCCCCCAACTCTACATCCACAAACAGATGAAGTCGCCCAGCAGAGGCAAGGAAAGGATGCCACTGCATTATTAATGGCATTATATAAAGAACTGATAGAAACACAAGAAAAGCTGCAAGACACTGAGACAACTTTAGAAGCAGCATTACAAAGGAGGGAGGCAGGGCAATCTTCCAAGCCACCCACAGAATCAATAGACCTTGAGGAAACCCCTCAAGATACTACCCCTCCAAAACAACAGGCACAGCAAGATGCTCCAAGCACCACAACACCAGCCACCACAGCACCAACAACAGAGCAGGCCGAGAGCCTGGAGATGCAGAAACTAAGGCAAGAAATTCAGGTGCTAGAATCCCAGATGTCAGAACTCAATCAAGCCAAGGAAAGCTTAGCAAAGATAAATGAAAAATATGATAAGTCTAAGAAAAATGTGGCTGAGAGGGAGAGAGAAGTAAAAGCTCTGAAGAAAACAATTGCAGAGCTAGAAAAAGAGCTCAATTTTGAGAAGGTTACAACAGAGCTTAAAAAAGTAATTTGGACAGCCATTGGACAATCAATAACCAACCAATGGGAGTACATTGATGCCATATAAGAGCAAGTGGGACTCATTGGCAGGGCAAGAAAAGAACTACACAGAGCAAGAAACTCCCTAGGCAACATGGCAGACGTTGCCCCCAGAATGATTGAAGTTCTCAACTACAGGACAAGTTCCCAGCTGGTAAAAATGGGAATTGGTAATAGGAATGAAACCATTTCTCTGATCAAAAGAGCCACAACAATGAAAAATTTGATCCAAACTCTAGACCGGAGAATCCAAGATATGCAAGCAGATATAAACAAATTTCAGAATAGGTTCTCGGCCCTGCAGGACAAAGGGCTCCCCAGCTTGCTAGAATCAGGAAAGTTACTTTCTCATGAAAAATACATCAAGAGGGTAAGCGCTTTTGCAGCAATTCAGATTGCTGAGACACCAGGAACATCTTCAGCAGGCCCATTAACAAGGCAAATTCTTTTTGAAAAATTAGATAATTTGTTTTTTATTAGAAATGAAGTATCACATCTGTTTGATGAGCCCCCCCATTTCTACAAGTACACAGAGGCTGATGAGACCTTAGGGTCAATTTTGAGGCATCGGCTTCCTCCTCCAGATACATGGCAAGATTTGATAAAGTTACTTTTGAACCAAAGTTGAGAGGATTAAATCTTTTCGGTAAAAGGTTTATACTACATATACAGATAAGCAAAAGCGATAACAGCAAATATGAAGACGCTGAGCCAACTCAGCACAGGTACTCGACATCAGCAGCAGCATCAACAAGCACAGGTGGCAGGGCCAAGAAGATACAAAAAATCAGAGTGGCAGAGCACTTCATTCTACATTTATGATAAAGCCGCACAGCTGACTCCGCAGTGCCCAAAGGTCAAAAATTTATCCTGACAGGAGTAAAAAGCTTTTAAGAGTCATTTATATTTGCAATTACTTCTCATCTACTCTCCATGTACGAGTGTAAGAGATATTTTCCTCTCAGATGACTCAATACCTGAGATATTTCTGTATGAAAGATCTATATATTCCCCCTCGCGTTTGTTTAGAGGGGTTGGACTCCGGATGTAAAGAAGCTCTCGTTCTCCCTTCTGTTACTCTTATTTTGTAAAGATTCAGACAGTTAATACAAAGAACAATGGGATTTCTTCAGATATGGTCTTTCATGATGACTTGCTGGTGTGTGGCTTAAAGTTGCAGGATTCCTGTGTATTCCATGGCTCAATAAGTTTCCTTATTCCTTTCTGTTACAATTATATTTGCCATACTTTCTTGTATCTCTCATGTTTCCCACATATATTCAATTCTCTGAATAGCCAGGAAAAAGAATAATCCAGGATTTAATCTTTGATTACCCTGAGTTCAATCCTAGCTGTTTTCATATGTTTTCTTCAGTTATGGTATTTAAAGAGTAATTCTTCAGTGCTACCTTTAATACTGTATCATCACTAGAGCATGTTATTTCAGGAATTCAAGAAATTGCTCCCAGATAACAGACCTCTTTCACACCAGTCAGCTTAAGTAAAGAATTCTTCATTGCTTTTTGCTAAGTTGTTTCCATTTTCGCTCTCAATCTTTATAGTTTGTTTCACAGGATACATACAGGCCCTGTATTTACCTCCACATTTCAGTCAATACCTCAAGGGAACAATAGTCCAAGACCCCATTGCCCAATGGATTAGCTTCACCTGAAGACAGACATTAAAAGCTATCAGAAACATCCTCCCAACCAAACACAAAAACAATCAAAAATTCACTTCATAACTAGCCTAAAAACTTCACTAAAAGTAGTGACACAACTAATAGAGAGAGCCCTCTCTGACTACAGCTGGGCTAGAAGCTGTAGCCCAAAGATTGGTTAGTGGTTACCCCGGCCGTATTCTCTTAGGAGTCAAAGAGGACAACCTGGGTGTTAACACGTCCCTGCTTCAATATGTCCGGCTTCTGTTACTGTTACTTACCCACTTGGCTCCTTTGGTCTCCAACTATGCAACTTGTCCGGGACGTCGCTATGGCTCAACTTTGACTCGGCTTGGTCAGGTAATTATGATGATTTTATCAGCATGCAATGGTTTCTTTAATTGAATGGTTTCTCCCTTAACACACCTGTAGCTTAACTTGATATTTGTTGGTTACAGGTCGTTGGTTGCGGCCTGAGCACGCAGGTTCTCCAGTTCCTTTTGTCACAGTGAACCGGTTCTCGATAGGCCTGACTCCTCAAGCTTTTCAGTCTATTATTCTGAATGGTTAATGGCCACGGTTACTGTAGGTTGTCTGTAGTTTGTCGTTGTCTGTAGCGTGTCCTTGCTGCTTCTTCCACTTTCGATTTCAACAATGGTTGTTAAATGGAAAAGGTTGTCGTTGGCTGTGGGTGAACCCTCGTCCAGGGTTTTGGTTGTAACGCTACTTCGGTTACACACTTAATATTGTTTTACTTATGGGAATGGAACCCTTCATATACATATATGTTGTGTTTGATAATGATTAATAGAAATGCTTGGCAATCAATTTTGATTTTTCAGTGGAATTCAAAAAAAAGTGCGTAACAGAATTACCTCTGTTCTGTGGTCGCAATCTGTGTGCAATTATTTGGCCGTGGTCGTTTTCTGTATGCAATTATTTTGTCCTGTACTTCAGTTGTTTATGCCTCTCGGTTCTTTGCTTGACTGTGTGCGGAAATCCGTTCAATGTTGGAGATAAATTGTGTGCTCATATTCAAGATGTAGAACAGTGTGTTACACAGGCATTCTCGATTTGTTACTTTATCAAACAGTAATAAAAATTAATATTAGAATGAACAATGAAAATGTTTGCAGATGGACAATGATCTGAGCAATATATATTTGTGTGTTGTTTGTTTTATTTCTCTCCTTCTGAAATTGCTGAACCCATTCCCTCTGTTACATGTTGGCTTTTATGCCCTTCCATTTAGTTACAAAAAAGATATTGTTATCGTTGATAACCATATTTGTCTGACATTACAAGATTTGTATGAGCAGTTTGTCATTTCTCTCCTAATTTAACGAACTATTCCCTAGCTATTGTTCGAACTACAGTAATTCTAGCCATTTAACTAAATGTGACTGAATTCACCAACTCTATAAAAAAAACAAGTTAAAAAAAAACTATCTCATGAATACGTAAAAATAGAATAATCCAGTTGATCAATAACCTTCAAACCTGGTTGAGACTTTGCCCGGTTATGGCGAGCTGGATGCTCCTGCATCACATCTTTTCTCTGGATCTATGCTAGTTTGCATATCAAGATATTTGATACCTCTAGGAGCTTAGTGGATCCAGATTAAAGATGGATCTATGTTGATTTAATTCCCACCTTTAACTAGGCTACATTCCACGTGAATGCCATGGGTCAATACCATGTGCCATCTTTATTTTTATTAATATTAATATTAGGGTTAATAATGTTTTTTTCATGGTATTAATAATAATTTGGCCCATAAGCTTCACCTAAATAAAACCTCATTTTTTAGTGTTCGTAAATATAAAGTGAATTATGGAATAAATATAAAAAAAAAAATTATTTATTTACCATACCTCTATTTGGCCCATGGTACTTAGCTCATGGTATTAAAATGGTATTTGGCTCATAGACTTCACCTAAATAAAACCTCTTTTTTGAGTTTTCTTTAAATATAAAGAGGTTTATGGAGTAAATATAAAAAGAGAATTTAGTTATTACCATACCTTTGAAGTACAAAAAGAGGTTTTATTTTTTTACCATACTTCTAGTTTATTTATATTTGTATCTATTTACCATACTTATTTTTTAGTGTTCATAAAACTTTTTATATTTTAAATTTATATTTTGTTTATACATAATAATAATTAGATTGATTTCTAAATAAGATTGACATTAAATTAAAAATGTTAAATATTAACATTACATGTTAAGATGTTTACATTTACATTTATATGTTTAGTGAGATTTACCCCAAATTAACTTGTAAACACCTCTTAATCACAATACACTCTAATATTTAAGCGATAAAACGTTATATAACATTTTTTATATAAAATATATTATCCATACTACATTGAATGATTTGAACATCCCTTCATAGAAAATATATATAATTATGGGTTTATATATATAATTATAAAACCCATAAGTTAAAATAAAATATGCTTTAAACTTTAACATATTCACGCCCAAAAAAGAAAGGAAGATAGGTGTGAATGTTATAAGAAGACTTTGTGAAAAAGTATAAAACCCATAAAGTTAAAATAAGCTATACACTAGACATTAACATATTCACACAGAAGAAAGATGCATGATGAAGAAGAGTCCCTTGTGAAGAGAGAGTCATTGTTTAGTCAAAATTCTAACATTGATTGTTTAGTCAAAATTCTAACATTTACAATTTCAATGTTTCACTATTGTTTGGTTAGTAGTTTTTTTGGGGTTATTTATCTATAATATAAGTTATAGGTTTTGCTACTTGGAAATCAATTTTTATAATGGATAATTATAATTTTATGAGAAAATTTATTCATATAATTATGTTAAAAATATCATATAGATAACTTTGTTAGTTTAATTACTAATAAATTGGTGTTTTAGGTGTTAATTTGCTTTAAAATTAGGATAAATATTCTTAAAAGTTATAAGTTCAAGTTTTTTTTAAATTGGCTAAAATCAAGTTATTTTAAATATTATTTTAGGTTGTTGAATTCATTTAGATAATTTCAAAAATATATTTTAAATAATAAAAAAAACACAATCTTACTAAAAATATATTATTTAATTCATAAAATCTATTTATTTATTAATTAACTATCTCATTATTATTTTTTTGAATTATAAGTTTCCAATATATTTGATATACTTTTCATTAAAAACAAGTTGATGAATCTATATCATTTTTAATTTTCAACTTTCACACTAATTAAAAACAAGTTGATGAATCTATCAACTATTTTCAATGGTCATTTTATGATTTAGATTAAAAATTTATGATTAACAACAAAAAGCTAAATCCAAATTTCCTTTTTTAAGCATGTTTTGGATTTTAATGTCATTTTATGATTTAAATTAAAAATTTATGATTAACAACAAAAATCTAAATCCGAATTTCCTTTTTTTAACCACGTTTTTTTAAGCAGAGGGAATGATATGGGAAAGTTTCTAAGGGCTTTAAAAAACATATGGCGATTTTTCCGATGGAGAGAATGGTATCCAAAGTTTTTAAGGATTTTAAAAGTAAAAGTTAATAAATGGATATTTGTTTAAAATTTATGAAAGTTTAAATCTAATTTGATGATAGTATGTTTCAAATTAGAGAGATTTTAATGATGGAGTGTTTTTTTGGTTTTTAAAATCTAATTATATTGAATGCGTTTTTTGATTGTGAGGTTTATCTTCATGACATTGTTCAGATTCGTAGTCTCTGACGAAATTTTGAACAATTGTCTCTCCCCCTCCGTTTAACACTGCACTCCTCTTCGTTTAATGTCACGCCATCCGTTTAATGTCGTCGGTGTTTAACGTCGTCGGTGTTCCTTTGCACGATAATGTGCAAATACTAGTTTTTAATACTGGGAGCATTCATTGTTACCCATTATTTAATTTATTTGTAATGATTTTTACTTACATGTTGGCAATAATGATGTACAATTCATAAATGAGTCAACTATATTAACATAGTGGTAGATGAAGTAGTTAACTTCATCATAATGTTGTCAAGTTTGTAAGGAAATGTTTTGGTATAACCTATATCTATAAAATTATGTTTAGTTTTTTTGTTATCTTAATGAGAGAATGGTGTGAGTGTGACAATCACTATTAATCTGCGTTATTATGGATATTCCATTGAGAAATTTGTCACAACCAATCTACTAAAATACATTAGAAAATTCGAAATCTACTGAGAATTTTTTCTCCTTAGATTTTTGAATATGTTAATTGTTGTTTATTGAATATGCATGCAACTTATAATTATACAGAAAATAGAGAGTGCAGAAAATAAATTGTACCACGGTGCGGTTGATGACCTTTGTGCCCATCAGCCTGTGGATGAAATGACATACTTCTTTTCAACTTAGTGTCCATCATTCTCCACAAGTTGTTCCATATTTCTCCAAGAAAGCGAGAGTCTCATTCTAACACAATAGATGTGGGCAACCCAAAATGGACCCAAACATGCTGAAAGAAAATATAAGCAATTTGCTCAGCAGTGACCTACTTTTTACAAGGCATTAAAATACACATTTTACTAAAACAATCCATGATGACATACAAATAGTCGTGACCTTTCCTAGACATAGGAAAACCACCTACAAAATCCATGGACACACTTTCCCATGGTTGACTCAGAATAGGGAGTGGTGTGTAGAGCCCAAATTTTCTATTAGAGGGCTTTGAAACAAAACACAACACACAACCCTTTACAAAACGAGTCACAATGTTTTACATATGAGGCCAAAAATAAAACCTTTGTAAATGACATAAATTTTTTCGATCCCCAAAATGACCAAACACAAGAGAGGCATGAGCCTCTCAAATTACATGTACCCTTTCATCAATGGGTATACATAGTTTTCCAAGGTGATACAATAGTTTTCCCTGCAAATAATAATTTTCCACATCCAACCCATGAGTCAATTTTGCATAAATCTGTTTAAAATCATTATCATTAGCACATTGTTCAACATAACTTTCTTACAATAAAGAAGCATTTTGTAAAACTACAGATGCAGAAATAGGAGGGCGAGAAAGCATATATGCTACTTTGTTGTTGGTGCCCTTCTTGTATTTTATTACCAAATGAAACTGCTGGAGAAATCCCATCCATATGAAATGACGGGCTTGTTGAAGCTTGGCCTGTGCCTAAAGGTACTGCAAGGGCTGATGATCTGTATGGATGATGCTCTCCTTTCCAATTAGGTAGTGTTTCCACTTCTTTACACTCTAAACTAAGGTGTACAAATCCCTATCGTGTGTGGGATAATTCACAACAGCCTGGGAGAAAGTCCCTGAATGGTAACATACAGGCTTCCTTTGCTACATCAATACAGCGCCCATGACATATCCGATGGCATATGTCTCAATCTCAAAAGGTTGTTAAAGGTCTGGTAAGGCTAGCACTGATGTTGTATTGATCTTCTATTTCAGCATGTCAAAGGATTTCTGTTGCTTTCCTCCCCACTGAAAGGCCTGTTTCACACTTATCAATGCATGTAAGGGGGTTGTGATAATAGAGAAGCTTGCAATGAACCTTCTCCAATGGTGTACCACACCCAAAAAGCTTCGGACCTCTATAACATTTGTGGGCTCAGGCCACTTCATAATCACATCTACATTAGAGGGATTTATTTTCAATTGCTTATTACCGACTATGTGACCTAAATAAACCAGAGAGGTCTTCCCAAACTCACACTTCGACAGTTTTACATACATTTTTTCATTTTTTAGAACATCAAGAACTTTCTTCACATGACATACATGTTCATCTCATGTCCTACTATAAACAAGAATATCGTCTAGATATACAAGCACAAAATTATCGAGAAAATGCCTAAACAGATCATTCATTACCCTCATAAACATGGTCGGATAATTGCACAGTCCGAATGGCATCACCATTCATTTGAACAACCCCTGCTTCGTTTTGAATGTAGTCCTCCAAATGTCTTGTTCTACAATTCTAACCTAGTGATACCCATTATGCAAATCCAATTTTGTAAAGTAGACAACATTTTTCAACTGATGTAATAATTCTTCAATGTGAGGGAGAGGGTATTGATTCTTCACCGTGATTTTGTTTAGCGCCCTGTAGTCTACGCACATTTTCCATGTGTTGTATTTCTTTGGCACCAACACGATCGGTGAGATGCATGGAGAAGAACTTGGTATAATGACCCCTTGATTTAGCAATTCCTGCACCTGTTTCTTGATCTCCTCCATCTCGATAGAAACCATCTTGTACATCCCAATATTTGTTAAAGGAGCATCCTGTTGTAAATGGATCTCATGTTGGATTTCTCATTTTGGGGGAAATCCTCTTGGTTCCTGAAACAATCCATCATAGTTAGAAATAATTTCTAACAATTATTTCTCATGTCAAGATCACAACCTTTGAAAGTGTCAGTCATGTTGGCCTCTTTCACTCTCACCACCATTAGCATGCACCCTTTGCTGGAACTAACCATTCTTTCAATTTGTCCTGTAGTAACAAGGCTAGCACTGACTTTCATATGATGAGATCTGACTATATATTCTGCCCCATCCTTCGTGAGGTGGTATTGGTTTTCATGTCGAAAGAAAACTGCTTTTTTTCATATAGATACAGAATTCCCAAGATGATTCCACATATATCCAAAGGCACAATATCTAACTCTACCTCATCAACTAATTTGGAAGCAATAATAAATATGGCCCTACACTTCTTTGTTACTTGTAATTTTTCTTTATCTCTTACCCAACCAAGCGGGTGTGGACTTAGATGAGGCTTAGTTTCAAGGCCTAACTTTTTAACTAAGGACTTTGAGATTAAATTTGCTTGGGAACCTGAATCAAACAAAGTTTCCACCTTTGTGTGATTTATAATAACCCTAATGTGGAATAATTCAATTCTCTTTCGTTCATTACTTACAGGCTCATTTAAAGAACTAGTACTTGCAATCGAAGCATAATTATTATTCACAGAAAGAGTACCTCTTGCGCCCACAGCTTTGATCAATGTCTCATCACCAAAATCTGATCCAAGGTCCTGTTGCACCATTGCCACTGTCTTCTTCTTGCCCTTTCCGCTGAATCTCTTTGACCTCAGTTCCAGATGTAGCTTCCAATAGTGGTCCTCGCCATGACCTTCTCTCTTGCAATGTGTGCAAGATGGTGTTGCTTCGTCCTCTTTCTTGGCTGCGGCGGTCTTCTTATCCTTCCCCTTGCCTTTCTTCTGGAATTTTCCATGTTGAGGTTTGAATAATGTTTTCTTGGCTTGATGATCTCTGTCATTATTGCTTTGGATTTCAAGATGAATGGCCTTTACGCTGGCTGCAATAATCGTAGTAGGCTCGAACAATAACAGTGAGTGTCTTATGTAACTATGTAGCACACTAACATATTTAGTTACAGTCTTGGGCGAATCTACCCAAGTTCAATGCTTGTTTTTGAAATTATTCAGTGACGATTTTCACATTTTAGCCTTTACCTTTCCTTAGATATTTCCATTCCATTAGTGTCTTTTTTTTATAAACCAAAGGGAAAAATTGGTCTTTTAATTTAGAAATAAAACTAGACGAAGAGGAAAGAAGGTTACCCAACTTTTTGCTACCCTTCTACAACTTGATCTCCCACCAAACGAGAGCAGTGCCACTCAGCTGAAGAGATGTTATCTATACCTTTGCCTCATCTTCTTCGATCTGTTGAATCTGGAAGAAAACCTATATTTGTCTTATCCAATTATTAAGTTTTTCTGCACTACACTCTCCATTATACATGGGTAGGTCAAACTTTACATCTAGCTTGAAGAATGGTTCCTTAGATGTATGTTTGGAATCTCAATTAGAGTGATGAGAACTATCACTTGAAGAAGGAGAAGGAGGAGGCTCTTCTCCACCACCTTCATGATTTGATGATCAACTGTCATCGACATCTTCCTTCTCGCACCCAAGTGCCTTTTCATACTATGAAAACAACTTGTCTACTTTCTCTGCCATATTGTAGAATACCTTGCATAAATTTTATTCCTCTTCCTAATGAGCTTCTTCATTTGCCATGTTTCTTCTTCGTTGTGCACATCCTACTTCAGGATCAAAGGACTCAAGATTTCCTTCACCTTTTCGCAGCTTGTTCCAGGTTAGAATATACTCATGCAATTCGCATTGAAAAATACTCGCTCTGATACCAAGCTTGATCCATGATCTTTTACTTATAGATGCATCAAAATTACATGAAACAAAGTTTATTAACCATGGAACTTAAAAACACATAAAACAATGCGGAAATAACAAGATAAACATGAAACCATGACACAAATATTTGATTACGAAGTTCATCCAATTTGAAATACGTCTCTGGGTCCTTCTCAATAGTGGGGAGGCCTTCATTCATTACGTGGCATAAAAAGAGATAAAAGTACAAGCAACATTCATTTACAATCCTTATACCTCCAAGTTGGAATATGGACAAAGAATGGAGAGTCCAACTTCAGAAACGGATAATACCATTGAAATCCTAGCAAAAAATCGTGCAGAATTGCCTATCCAAACACCCAATTCAGAGAAATGAAGCTTTTGCACCTTCTATGAACCTCCCTACTGCTCAAGGCAAGGTTTCGGCCTATTGCTAAGTCAGGTTACTATTGCACGCAATGTGTTATGAACTATCGAGCCAGTCTCCTCCTTTTTCCTTGTACAGACCATCCATTATATAACCTTGATTGGTTTATTCCTCAATCCTGGGCAGTTCCAACAGAGGACAATTTTAGAAACGATTCATTTCCACTAGAGGATATCGGGCCTGGAATAGTACGCGGTAACAATCTATTTAAACATAGCATAAACATATTAACTGCATGTTAATTCCTCAACCTAATTGTTTTAACATCGATGGCAACAACCCATCAACACAGATAGTTTCATCGCAAATCACAATTGATGGATAGTCCTGACCTTTGCGACAAGCGACCTGCGATAATGATGGACTCGACAGGATATTAAACATAATGTATAATATATTGGATCCGAAAACCATGGCAATCGGTGGGAACTAACAGGACTTATGGTTTGTGAATGCAGCATGTGCGATATGCAATTGTGATATCGAAATTGTATCCCTGACTGCCGAGGGCCGATTCTGTAACTCTTCCCCTTTGCGATGTGCGACTACATCACAAACCTGATCCTACAGGAGCCGATTCTTTACCGCTAACCTCTTCCGATCTACGATTTCGAAATGCAGGACCAATGGCGGCCTGCCACTTGGAACTTCCCCATTTGCCAAAGAATTTTGCCACATTGCCTTTTCCTGCCACCTGTCCAAGTCAAACTTGAACTTTGACTTGCTCTAACTTCTTCATATGAGCTCGGATTCGAGTGTCATTCACCTCGTTAGAATCAGGAGGAAGAGCACTTCGATCTGATGGTAATTTTATCCAAATTTTGACTCTTTGTGTTTTGAGCCTTTTTATCATGCCACTGGTACTTTTTAAAGATCCACTTGGATCACATGGTATTGTAACAAAGCCTATTTACAAGTTAATAATATCCGTGATAAAGTGGGGGTGAATATCCATGGTTAAGAATCTTGTCATGTTGTTATAAAATATTTTGACCGTGAAATAAGTTACATTTTGTTTGCATGTGGTATTGATAAGCCATGGTTTGTAACAAATTATATTCATAAGTTAATAAAAAAATCAAAATATAACAAATTGATTTTTTTTTATTACTTTTAACATTTTAATATTAATTGAGACAACATGTAAATGTTTACACTAATCTTGCGCTTTATATTACTTTTAACTTTTTATTTATTACTTTTAACTTTTTGTTTACTATTTTATTTTTTATTTCTAATTGAGCCAACATTTAAATGTTTACACTCATCCTTGATATCACTATTAACATTTTATTTTTTTAATTGAGCCGACATTTAAAATTGTTTACATACTTAAATTACACCTACACATTTACCTTATACTGGGTTGTAGAGCGCCTCTCGGCGCAATCAACATCTACATTGGGATTAGCGCATATAATGCAAGCAATAAAATAAGACTAGAAAACAACATTGACATTGAAATCAATGCATCCAATGCAAGAAACCAAATAGGATTAGAAAACAAAATTGACATTGAAATCAATGCATATAATGCAAGCGATCAAATAGGATTAGAAATCATCATCTATACTGAAATCAACGCATCTAGGGCAAGCAATCAAATAGGATTAGAAATCAACATCTACAATAAAATCAATGCATCTAGCGCAAGAAATCAAATAGGATTAGAAATCAACATCTACATTGAAATCAATGCATCTAGTGCAAGTAATCAAATAGGATTAGAAATCAACATATACACTGAAATCATTGTATCTAGTGCAAGGAATCAAATATAATTAGAAATCAACATCTACCCTGAAATTAATGCATCTAACGCAAACAATCAAATAGGATTAGAAATCACCATCTACACTGAAATCAATGAATCTAGTGCAAGAAGTATTCTTCCCTATATTACCCTCCATCTATATCTATATCTCCCTCCATCTCTCCTTCTTTGTCTCTCTATCTCACCCCCCCAAACACACATGCTCTCCTTCTCTCCCTCTCTATATATATCTCTATCTCTCCTTGTTCCCTCTCTCTCCCTATCTCTCTCTTCTTCCCTCTCTTCACCTTCCATCTACACAAAGATGGAGGGGGATAAAGAAGGAGAGAGGGAGGGATATGGTGATAGGGTTGGAGAGAAAAGAGAGAGCAAGTGTGTGTGTGTGTGTGTGTGTGTGATGGGTGCGGGGGGGGGCAGGGGGAGGCGGGGGGGGCGCGGGAGAGAAGGTAGGAGAGAAATCAAATAGGATTAAAAATCACCATGTACACTAAAAACAATGTAAGTTATCAAACGATAACTGTACCAAGTACCCATTTTTTTGAGGTAGTAAAAATCATTCGATTTTGAAAATGGCTGATTCAGAAAACACCTTTTTTTCTGGAGCATATGTTTGACACTTTAAATTTTGCTTATGTATCAAGTATGAACATTTTTTTTAAAATGCTAGTGATTGGGTTGTGTTATATTCTTTCCACATAGTTAACAGGGGGTTTGAGGGGTACCCGTAACCCCACTTTATGCGGTCCGGGGCAGCGCCCCAGAAAATTTTGGTTTTGGACCATATGTTAGGTTGGGCGGACCCACCTATGGTTTGTGCATGATTTTCGCACATGTTTTTTTGGACGCGATGGTTTTCAGTCCATGGTTTTGGACGCGATGGTTTTCGGTCCATGGTATTGGATGCTTC
>APFE030034551.1:11336-84985 GCA_000404065.3 Pinus taeda | reverse complement strand
GGGGATTTTACTTAATATTAATAGGGGGATGGGAAGAATAGGGAGCTAAATAATAATGTTAGTGGTTAATATGGAGATTGGTAAGAAAGCGCTAAGTTCGAGAGAGCTTAGGCTATTACAAGGGGGTAGGACCATAATTTAGGAGAAAATATGGAACAACTTTGAGTAAAGCAGATCTTTACTTAAGCCAGTGTTATGAAGATGATGGAACTTAAGAGGTGGGAAGCAGATCTTGACCTCTTTTGGGGACGTTAGTTAATGATTGGGGAGAACAGAGAAGGGGGGTCAGTTATACCTCTTTTGAGCTTTTTGCATACAAATCCTTGCTGATTATGTCCTGAATGATATGACACCTGAAAACCTGGAACTAATCAGCGATTCAACAACCTCAGAACTACCTACCCAGCCTACTTACCTATCATTTTTTCTTCTTTTGTTTGGGGGTGCACTTAGACTTGCAAACCCATCATTCATTTTTCTTTGATGCTTTCCTATCTACATACTACCCTTATTTCTTCCAGAGCCCAGATTAAGCTGTTGGGCTCCTCTGCTTCTCTACCTATCTAAGAATCTGCCAAGATTAAACTGTTTAGACAAATTTACAATCTCTATATTCTAAAACAGGAAATTTAAACCTAGGGAGACCAAGATTAAACTGTTTGGACCTCCCTTTAACTGAAAAATGGCGATACCGGGATAACTTTACAAAATTTGAAGGAAATTGGATGAACTTGAAGTAGCCTTCTTCACTTGGAGACTGCTAAACAAATATGGAGCGTTGTAGTAAGCAAAGTACGACATATTTGGCCTGTGAAATGCCAATCATGGAAAATGAATAACCTGCTGCAGCAGGAAGCTAACAGTGGCTCCACTCGGGGATGGCTTCTCCTTGTGAGAAGTCAAGAACAGCAGGCCATAACGCCTTGGTTTGTAGTTTGTTGTTGTCTTCTGCAAAACTTGTTTTCTCTGGCCGCTTTATTCCTTCTACCTACCTACCCTAACCAGCAGTTACTTTGTCGTTAGGTGAAATCGAACAACCAGTGTAGCCATTTAAGCAAATATGAAACAAGATGAACTTGCTAACTGATAGTTTCTGAATGTAAAAGCATCTTTCGGGTATATTCTTTTATAACCAAAATTGTGGCATCTACCGATTGTTGTTGAAGTATGTGGTCTTCACTAAGAAAGCACATTAACAAAATTGGGTTAAGCAGAAGTTCCATGTAATCTGCAATAGGATCGATAAACCTACCCTATGAGAGAACTTCTTCTGATTCTTCCTGGTTAGACGGAGCGGCTGCGTCCTCGGTGGTAAGCCTGGCAGTCGACCGTTGTGTCTCTGTCTTGTCAATAGAATCATGCAGAGTTTGTGAATCAGCAGGTAGCAACATCTCCTCCTGAGTTGGGGACGGGAGACTTTGGCATGATTCAGGATCTTCTTGGTCAGATGGAGTGGCTGCGTCCTTGGTAATGATCCTAGTAGCTAGTCCTTCTATTTTTGCCTTGAAAATTGAATCATACAGAATCTGCAGGTCCTCAGGTAACAGTGCTTCCTCCTGAATAAGGGAAGGGAGACTTCAGCATAATTCCAGTTTCTTTGGGTCAGGCGAAGTAGCTGCATCTTTGGTAATGAGCCTAGCAGCTGATCCTTCTGTCTTTCCCTTGGAACCCAGATCATACCCAAACTGTAACTCAGGAGATAGCACTATTTCCTTGTGTACTGAGGGAGGAAGATTTTGGTAAAACTCTTGAGGGTCACGGAAATTACAAGACTGTATCTGAGCTCCCAAGAGTTCAATTTCATTCTCATATTTTTCAACAACCAACTCAAGGAAAAGTTTATTCCGGCTGCCTAGTATTTTTGACAATACCGCTCTGAAAAATTCTTCATTAAGCTCAAACTCTGATAAACTTTCTCTGCATTCATCTAAAGCTTCATCAAATGAAAGTTCCTCCCAGGATTCGGTCATTCTCTCTTATTATTAATACATGGAGCACTTGGCTGTAACATTTGGTTCGTTCCTCAGTGGAGCCTTTGGTTGAAATTTAAGTGGAGTCGCCAGGTGGATGCCTAGACTCTGAAGTGCCCAATCTCTGTCCACCATCAAAGATCAGAACTAAGCGTGACAAGCTTGGAAGAACAGGAGCACTTTCTCCAGTGGGGTTTAAAGATGAACAGAGCGCTTGAATCCCCAATGGAGTACGCAGATACAAGTCGACCGAGGCTTTTACAAGTCGGTTTCTTCCTCTATAGGGCTGCAGACTGGTTGCATTGATTTATCTGAGGAGGTCCCCAGTGGAGTCGCCATTATGTTAACACTCAGGTTGTCCCTAGGCTCCTAGTAGGGATACGACTGAGGTAACCACAAACCAATCTTTTGATTGCAAGTTCTAGCCCACCTACAATCGGAGAGGGCTCTCTCCTTTTGATTCAACCTTAGTTGATGATTTTAGGCTAGCTTTCTTACTTCAAGGGGGTGTTGATTATGATTAGAAAGAAGGTAGGATTCGCGAACAAAGAGGCACGGTAAGGTGTGATAAGTTTCGAACCATTGGGCATGGAGTCATAGATTGAGGCTTGCGAGCGTTTTCTTGGTCACAAGGGGATATGGAGCGGGATAGCCACACAGGATACAATTTTCTGACTGCTAAAAGTACGGAGTGGACATTAGGGATGAAAGGCAAAGGAGAATCATTTCATCATGCTGACAAAGAGGAGAAATGGATGAATGGGATCTAGGAGAAGTTAAGAATTCCTAAACATGCACTCATATGTGAAAGAAACAACATAAACAAGATCATTTAATAATAAATGCTCATAACTATTTCTGAAGAAAACATTGAGAAATGTAGAAATTGAACTTAAGGTGTAATGAAACAAATCTTAAGCTATTCTTTTTTCCTGCAATTTAGAAGGCGGTATAGTGGCAAAAAACATAAAATTAAATAGAGGAGAGGAACACTTATTAGATCATGTAGAAGCACAGGAATTCCATGATCATTCCTTGGCCAAGAGAAAACATCAAGTAGTTTCGCAATCCATGCTTTCAGAAATCTTTGATTATGGATATTATGACAGTTACACTGCGAGTCTCTTCTCGGAGAAAATGTTGGAAAGAAGACTGACCAACAACTACTACCAACCAACCAACCCCTCACAACATTGCTCAAGGTGGTATTTATAAGCAAAATATTGGAAAGACATCATTTTAAGTGACCTCGACAGGTCTTCCTAGAGAACTCATCAAAAATCTAAGTGTTGCTGGAATGAAATGCAAGTAAATCTTTTTGGCTGTGCTGGGGGCAGCTAGATCGGAACAGGTGACGAGGAGGCCCTTGAGGGCCAGATGCGGTGTTGCTGGAATGATTGCGCTTTGGGAACTGCAGTTCGGCTATGGTGTGAATTAAATGTGCAATAATTACGATTTGAGAGCTTCAAGTAGTTTCGCCCTCTTTCTATGAATCTACTGGAAGATATTAAATTTTCTCCTGCTTCAGGCCGCTACTCAAGATATTCGTTGATACTCTTCGCCGCTACATTGATGGTTTCCGCCGTCGACTGATACTCTTTGACACGCTTGATGCCTGATGATTTGATCTGATACACTTTAAACTCTGTGATTGATCTACTGATGTCTTTAAACCGGATCCTTTTGGCACGATCGGGGGATTTTCGGGCTTTTTCGGCACGCAATGGGCTAAGAAATCAGAGGATTCCCCGAAGATTCCTCAAAATGGCCTATTTCCCATAGCGATGTGCGATTTTTCTTCCTACGCGAAGTTTCGGCTTTTTGGCTGCTGACGTTAGTTGTGGTGGGTCCCTGGTACAAAGCGACGTGGTGAGGTGCTGATACTGGAGGTAATGCGATGAAGAAACTTCGATGTGATCACAATATCGCATTGGCGAGGAACAGAGGGTGCTTGAGTTGGACACTCGGCGCTTGCGACCGCCGACCACCGATATCACAATATCGCGTTGGGTGGTGACAGATGGGTGATGACCTGCATGGAGAGGAAAGTGCGATGTTGCGATGCGATCTGGCTTTAAGGTTCTGTGGAGTGTAAGTTTGGGAGGGAAAGAGCAAGTAAGTGGGTGTGAAGGGAATTTGAGGTTTCGGAAGGAGTCCGATTACCTCAGAGGGATTTTATACTTTGGAAGGAGTCCATTGTATCTGGGAGGTGGTTTTGGAGGTCAAGGGTTCTTGCTGAGTTTCAGATAAACTGAGCAATTCCCAGGAGCAATTATGGTTATTTTTCAACCAGGGGGAGGGATATTACGTAGGGGGATTTTACTTCATATTAATAAGGGGATGGGAAGAATAGGGAGCTAAATAATAATGTTAGTGGTTAATATGGAGATGGTAAGAAAGCGCTAAGTTCAGGAGAGCTTAGGCTGTTACAAGGGGGTAGCACCATACTTAAGAGAAAATATGGAACTGGTCAGCAATTTAGGATTCAACAGCCTCAGAACTACCTACCCGGCCTACTTACCTAGAATTTTTTCTTCTTTGTTTGGGGGTGCACTTAGACTTGCAAACCCGTCATTCATTTTCCTTTTGATGCTTTCCTATCTACATACTACCCTTATTTCTTTTAGAGCCCAGATTAAGCTGTTGGGCTCCTCTGCTTCTCTACCTATCTAAGAATCTACCAAGATTAAACTGATTGGATAGATTTACAATCTCTATATTCTAAAATAGGAAATTTAAACCTAGGGAGAACAAGATTAAACTGTTTGGACCTTCCTTTAACTGAAAAATGGCGATACCATCATGAAAAATGAATAACCTGCTGCAGCAAGAAGCTAACAGGAGGTACTTCTCATGAGTCCCAGACTACATGGGTAGGATGCCTTGACAAAACAATTAATCATCCTTTCCCACAGGAGAACTAATCATCCTTGCTCACAAGAGAATGAATCATCCTATCCCAAATTCAACTCAGGGTATCACAGGGGAAGGCTAGCTGGGGACAAACCCCAATGTGGGGAAACTATTGATCAATTCTTCTTATATGTTCTTCAACAGTTCAGAAGAGAGAGAGAGAGAGAGAAATAGTGCATTTACAAGAGAGGTCAACACTTTGACTTATCTAGATAAGAGCACAGATCATCTCTAACAAGATGATACATGAGATTAGAAAACATGTTTCTTCAATTGATTCTCCAAGGGGACTTCTTCACCTATCATTGTGTTGCATCTCGTCATGATGTTGGACCTCATCCTGTTGCACCATGTTGCACATTCTTACTGTCCCATTAGGCCACTGTTGTACAGTGTCATGGTTGTCTCATTGTGCCACGATTGCACTTATGTCATGATTGTGTCATTGTACCATTGTTGCACTATGTCATGGTTGTCCCATTGTGCCACTATTGCACAATGTCATGTTTTTCTGTTGTGCTTTGCAATACCATAACAACACCATGAATTTCCTACACTAAATACTAGTTATCCCATGTTGTAACATTGTACCCTTGTTATCCCATTGTGCAGTATATGCCATTGACCATTGTTGTCCCATTGTACCCTTGTTATCCCATTGTGGAGTATATGCCATTGACCATTGTTGTCCCATTGTTGTACCATATGTTGTACCATACTGCACAAAGTTTCCTTTGCTCTCCCATTGTTGTCTCATTGCATCACCATGTAACATTTTTTCCCACTGCTGCACCATACATCTTGTTTTCCATACTGCTACAACATTGCTGCACCATACATATTTTTTTCATATACTATGTTGTCTATAATGTTACAACATTCATTATGAAACTTGGAACTAACATTCATGACTGTGATTTAGTTCAAATAGTAGATAGAGCATCCTTATTTAGAACATTGTTAAGGATAGCCAAAGTTTTGGCTTCTCTATCTTAGCATTTATGTGTGACAACATTCCTTCCATGACAACAATGGTATTCCTTTCATGACTACGTATAGGATAAGCGCTTTTCCTTTCATGGCAGTAAGGGCATTCCATGTGTAGAGCACTTCTTCTAGGACAATGTTTAGGTGCCACATCCATTAGGCAACATAGCCACTAGGTTTAGGGAATCTCTTCTACTTAGACTAGCGGCTAGGGTTTCTGCCTTCATTTCCATGGCTATGTATTACTGATTTTTCATAGGGAAACGTTAAGGGCTTCTCCATAGGGTCACATTTAGGTCTTCTTGAGAGGACGGCATTACGGCTTCCTTCACCATGATAGATCTCCCTTTCCTCCTCTGTCTTTGACTTCTTCATTAGAGCAGTGTAGAACCTAGGGCACTCCCTCTAAACTAGTGCTATAGCTAGTGACTTTCGATTATGGTGATCCTCTTGAGCATTCATCCTCCACACTAGTAGATGCATAGATTGGACTAGGTACAGAGTAGGAGGATGATGGATGAGGCAAAAATGGTAATGCACAAATTTTGATGATTATGGCATCAAGGAGGACCACTGATATTCATCGGCTATGAGATTCTTCCATCCATGGTTGTAGTATACGTGCTATTTTGTATTTTTCATTGGCATTTCAATGTATAGTAACATTGAATCAATATCTATGTAGTATGTTTTCTACATTATGATTTTTATGACTTAATGAGAAGACCAAATTTTATGGTTCTAACTTATTGTTTTTGGCATTTCATCATCATTGATGTAGTACTAGTAAGTACTAGTTGTATGATCTAATTTGTATCTTGTAAATCTTCTTGTTTATAAGTTCTAAAATAATTGAAATCCTTATTGTCTTGTTTTTAGAGTCGATGTGTCTTGTCTCACTTATGAGAGATGAAACACATGGTATTACCTTAGATTCACTATTTATTTGGTATTTTCCACAATAAATGGGTTTTTGTTATTTGGTTTCTTCATGCTATTCATGATTTGTAGATGTAGAATTTCTTTGCTAGCAAAATTAAGAGTTGATTTGCCTCCGAAACAAATTATTATTTTTGTGTGTATTTTTTGATTTGGTGATCTTATATATCTTTCCATAATATTACAAGTGTCCAAAATGAATTAAAATATATGATTTCTTGTTGTGGTTGCACATTCTCTAAGAATTCTCCTATTTGGATCACAGGAAAATCAAGGTTATGGTCTGGAATACCAAAATCATTGACTAAATAACAATATGGCATCTCATTTTCAGCATTAAAGGTGTTAGCTAAGTTGTTGATTTCTCCATTTATCTTGGCTTACAATTTCTAGGACAAAGAACCAATAATGTATGTCTAACAATAGACCCTATGCATTAGAAAGGAAACACCTCTTTATAACACCTAGAGAAATAATGGCTTTACATGTCTTTGAAAATTTTGAAATAACTGTAAGGTGGATAAAATTGTATTATTTTATAAGCCCTTAGTGTGGGGGATCAGAGGCTTCTTCACATGCTTTCTCATGGCTTGGCTGTTGTCACTAGTCATGCTGAGGATCTTCCATTTCAATCGCCAAAGCCATAAGCGACATCAAATGTTGAATGAGTGGGCATAAAATAAAACAATGCCAAATATTGAGTTTGTGATCACCCATCAGAGTGGGAGACTCCCTTTTTAAACCCCAAATTCAACAAGCGTTGAATCCACTATATTTTGAGCTTGGATTTCACCAAAGGTTTAAAATAGATCTATTTTCCCTTCTATCTTAAATATATGTTAGTTGAGAAATGTGGCACATTAGTGAGTAATGTCGAAAACATAGTTCAATCATAGTGAGTGGAGGTTTTGGCCTTCTCTTTTAATTTTGATGCAATGCCAGGAATTTTGAACTGTCTTAGAGGGTTGAAATGTTATAGATGAAGTATAACCCTTGACTACTTCAGAGTAAAGAATTTATGACATATGGAGAACCACCTACAAATGAGCTCAACCATTAAAAGAATAAAATAAGCTAGAAGCCCATGAGCCCTTTCAAGGTTTGTCTGCTTACCAAATATTTTAAAGTTCCTTAAGGCCATACTTCATTTTGGAGAGAACAGTGAATTAGTCTTTTGGTGTTGACTGTTAATGCCAATATTGATCGATCTACTGAAGATATATATGCTAAGAATAATTTTACTAAGAGAGGGATCCACAATGAACATAGCTTGGCTTCGAATGGTCCTTCTTGCTCTTGATCCTTGCTCTTCTTAAATTAGTTGTCATCAAAAGTTCTACAGAAATATACAAAGTACAAAATCTCATGAATCAAGCTTCCTAGATGTGAATTAGGCTTGTTCATAACTTCATTCTTGAACAAGACTATTGCACAACACTGTCTCGGTCAAACGAGTTGTAACATAGCTATCATCGTTGGTTTAGGATTTTAACTATATATATTTAACAAGTATCCAAACTTATCTATACATAATTACAAGTGTGGCGAGACTATATGCAATGCTAAATAATACGAAACTAAACCTAACAGTGATGACACCTTCAACAAGGTATCTTAGTTTCCATACCATCATGATAACTGATTCACTAAGATGCCAATGTGCTAAAGTACGGATATCAATACTTTAGTTTGGGATTACAATGATGTCATTATCTTGAATAGAGAGCTATACCAACATATATAGTGACAAAAATATTCTAAAGAAACCAGACAGTGGATATGGAGAATCCATACATTAGATAATGTCAAACGCAGGGATGACAAATCATAGTATTGAAATCACTATTGTAAAGAAGAGAATAGCCAAAATGCATGTTAGAGATACATTGCAATTATAGATCCTCGGGGTAGGAAAAATAAGTAGTAGATGGTAGTCTAGTCCATAGAGCTATAGTCTATCATCTGCAATAAGAATGATTCGAATGAATCTCTTCGAACTCGATATAATATCCAATGCAATTTTGCTGATCTAGGGGACCAATAATACCCACAAAAAGTCATTTCTCATTCAAAAATTGAACACAGAGTTAAGGGAATTAGAAAGATGGAACTTGATTGTTTTATAGTGGTCCACTATAAGTAATGTCTTAGAGTATGTTTATGAAATATAGTGCCCATAAATTGACACACAGACACAACACAACACTTCATAATGGTGTTTTTATCACCATCAAACCCTAAACCCCATAAGTTGAGTGGTCAGAGAAACTAGATCTTGTTTATGACTACATTGAGAAAATGTCTTCTTACTGGTTTCAAGATCATTTTGACCTATACCATCGATCATTCTAGAGTGCACATTTTCCAGGCCCCAAAATTGTCCCTTAGTATTGACTTCATGTGGATTTGTTAGAGGTTCGTTGCCTACATTTCCTTTTAAAAATCTACTGCATGAATGATTATCTACATGTTCATGGAGAATAGAACATATTTTCATTTGATGTGGTCTAGAGAGAATTTTTTTATTTGGTCGAGCCTGTGTTCTTCATCAATTATTTTATTGACATCAATTTCATTCTCATCACTATAATTGTATATTTCAATGAGGGTTTCGTTACAGGTTTAATCAATATTTTGGGGCTGTCCAACTTTGTTATTGTCAACAATAGAGCTATCTATAGATGGAAATGGATTTGTATGACTGAAATCTTCAATAATTGTGTGTTTATAACATACCCTTTTTTTTTCTACCAAGGAATGTCCATCACACATTTCAATAAATTTGTCTTCCAGATGAATATTGACACTAAAGGGAAGAGACTTCCCTATCCCATTTGGCTTGAGGAATAAATTTAGATCGTAGGCATAAAAAATAAGAGGACTGTTAGATTATGTGATATAGGATCTTTTAGAATTGAACTATAAAATTAATTTTTTCTTCACTCATATAATAATAATGGTCACATTATTGATTTACTGACTTTCAAAAAGTTTATTGACCTCAAACCTTAGGAAACCATGATTACTTCCATTTATTTCTTACACAATCATGATTAACATCAAAGTGCAACATGGGGGTTACATTACTCCTACTCAAATGAAATGTTGAGGTGCCAAGTGTATTACCATGAAATTCTATAGCTCCCTTACTTTTAGTGTCTATTAAAATAGGATTAGTTTATTGAACTGTATTTTTGTGACCTCAAAAGTGTTTTCAAGATTTAAATTATCAACAAGGAAAGAATAATATTCATCATGCTTTTCATATGGTTGATCTTTTGGGGTAGAATCATGGTTTCTACCAACCTAGAACTTCATATGGGTTGTATCATTGGTGGAAATATTCAAAACATCTTCATTTCCTCCGTTTATCACTTTGTCATGTAGAAAAATAGAGTATAGGAATATGGGTTAGTCTACCTTGTAACTATATAGTTGCTAAGTCTCAATTGTGATTATGTGACCTTGGATGGTTTTGAGAGTATATAAACTCTTCTCAATATATGTCCTTTCCTTGCAAGACTTGGAGATGGGGATATAGAGTCTTCTTATTGCAATGTAGAGGTTAGTTGACTTTGTATAATTTCTTATTATCTAATCATATGAGGAAAAAATAGAGTTATAAGAATACAAGTTTTAATGGGTCATAAATGTCCTATTGTTGAGCCTCAGCTGCAACTCTCACAACATGGAATATTTTGTGTGGAGTATATATACTCTTCACAGTCAATGCCCTTGCATTGTAAGAACTTGATAGGGGTATACATATTTTATCAATAGGACACATATGGCATGAGAGTCATGGGGTATTATCCTTTGACCATCTTAGTTGCTTTTATGTTAAGTGAATGGGAGTATTAAGACTCCTCCATTCATTATTTAAATCATGGAAATGATACTAGTAGATTTGTATGATATTCTAGGTGAGGTTCTATAAATTAGACCTGCTTATCTAGCTAACTATGCTATTATTTATTCTCAAGCACCCGAGGATGTGATTCCTAATGGATGGAAATAATAACTTGTGAATTTATTAATATCAGTCTCCCAGACAGGCCTTGTTCTACTTATGTTTTGGAGAACACATATCACCTAATCATTCTAAACATCAAAATCTAATAACCAAACTCATTCATATACCTATCTAATATTTCTCCTTTCCAAATAGGTTGAATTATCCTAAATTAAAAGGCAAAGTACCAGCCTTCTCTTCATGCATTCTCAAAACAACTCTGAGATCCAACCCACCTTCATTTGATGAATGGAAGGTATTAGTAGATCTATTTAGGGTGCATCTTTATGTGCATTTGTGGCTTCCTCAACCCAAGCGTACACCACAATGATGATTCATTTTTGTTCTTGTACCGATGTGAGAAATGGAATTTTATGACAAATGTTGCTCAATGTTCCCTGAAAAGAGTTTAGATTGTTATAATCCTTATTGGCATGTGAAGGTTTGTCAGAGCTTGTATATTCTCATGATGTAGATGTATTGATTAAGTTAATGAAACTCACACCTCCCTATTGACATATTTTCACTACCAAATTTCCAAATGCTATAAAAAAACGGTTGATCAAGGTTGCAGTGACTGAACTCCATTGTTTTTTCTAAGGCAAAAGCCATGATTCTTTCAAGTCAAATTTCTAGTGCTACATTTCTCAGGGTACTTCAGGACTTGTGCTCTATTTCTTCCTCATTTAATGAGGGAAAGGATGATTAGGTACCAACTTATAGATATCATTATGAAAGATTTATTATAATCACGAGTCTAAATTTAGCTATTGAAATTCTATGGAAACCACTGGGTCTCTACATTAGTAAGATAGAAAACCTAGTCATCTTCATTGTCTACTATACCTTGTGTCAGACTTGAGTGAGATTTTGGGTGAGGTTCTGTAAATTATACCTGCTTATCCATCTAACTGTGCTATTAGTTATTCTCAAGCACTTGAGATGTGATTCCTAATAGATAGAAATAATACCTTGTGAATTTATTAAAATCAGTCTCCCAAACAGACCTTCTTCTACTTATGTTTTGGAGAACACATATCATCTATGTGTTCTAAATATCAAAACCCAATATCCAAACTCATTCCTATACCTCTTCAAGAATTATCCTTTCCAAATAGGCTAAATGATCTTAAATTCAAAGGCAAAGTACTAGCTTGCTGTTCATGCAATCTGAAAACAACTCTGAGGGCCAACTCACCTTTAATGAATGAACGGAAGGTATTAACACATCTATTTAGGGTGCCCTTTATGTGCATCTGTGGCTTCTTCAGCACAAGCATACACCATAGTGATGATTTAGTTTTATGCTTGTGCTGAGGTGAGAAATGACACTTTATGAACAATCTTGCTCAATGTTCGTTGAACAAAGTTTAGATTGTTATAATCCTTGTTGGCATGTGAAGGTTTGTCAGACCTTGTATATTCTCTTGATGTAGATGTACTGATTAAGTTAGTGAAACTGGCACCTCCTTGTTAACATATTTCCATAGCCAAAATTCCAAATGCTATAAAAAAAGGTTGAGGAAGGTTCCAGTGAATGAAATCCATTGTTTTTGTTGAGGCAGAGGCCATGATCCTTTAAAGTCAAATTTCTATTGCTACATTTCTCAGGGTACTTCAGGACTTGTGCTCTGCTTCTTCCCCACTTAATGAGGGAAAGGATGATTAGGTGCCAACTTATAGATATCATGATCAAAGTTTTATTATAATCACGAGTCTAAATTTAGCTATTGAAATTCTATGGCAACAACTGGGTCTCTACATTAGTAAGATATAAAAATTGGTAATATTCATTGTCTGTTGTACCTTGTGCCTTTTGATGCTAATGGATTTTTACTCCCTCTACTACCAGGCACATGGAAGATCTTTCCATATATTGACATACTTTTGTAATATGTGAAAATTTGCAACCTCATGAAATGACACTTACACACCTAGAATACAGGAGTGCTACCTCTATAAAGATAAAATCAGCTGCAAGTTCATCTAATTCCTCAGTCCTCAAGATACTGGCCCATTGTAAGAGATACCTCAACGAGTTCAAACTCAATCCATGGACCATTGAAGAGTTAGATCCAGCATTCATTATTGTAATGAGAATATATGAAATACACCAATCTTATCTATGCATTGATAAGCAACATTTGGCAAACAGATTTGGTAACTAGCCTTTAGTTTTTACTAGAGATGCATGAAGCATTAGATAAACACAATGCAATCTTTTGGGAAGTCCATTCGAATGTGGAACATTACTATGGAAGCCAAGTTAAGCATTGATTTTAGACCTTGCATGCACATTTCATGGATTGTTGTAGTAGTGACATAAAAATGGACTAGGTCAGTTATATCATATATGTCAGAGATAGTTTAACCCAAAGAATGAAACTGCCATTTAAGGTATAAACTTGACTAAATGGTCCAAACCTAAAACTGTGACCCTTCCTTGCAAATTGCATGTGCTACCAATTAATCATCGTTAAATGGTTTTAGATTTAATACAAGAGTAATATTATGGCGGAGCTATTCGGTTTGGAAACTCACCACAGAACAAAGGCCAGTGGGTTAATCTCCTAAAACAAGTTGATAACATAGTCTACCGAAAGGTACATTTTATATCAGGATATCGCCTAGATTGACATCTTTTTATGAGGAAACAAAAAGATGGAAAATGTTTGGTTAGGTAGGAATACAACTTGTCAGTTTTGTCTAGCTTGAATGATTAAAAGAGAAGGATGTTAGGCTCTCCACCATTTCATGGATTGATATAGAGATGATACAAAAGAGGCTATCTCTTGAGACTAGATTAGGTCATTCATAAAAATTGTGGTGTTCATGCCTTAACTTAGCCAGAAAATTGCAAAACTCTATTGATGTACAAACTTTATTACTGAATGTACCTTAGAGTATGCCATTGTCACTGGATATGACATTCATGGTTTTACCAAGGAGGCCCTATACTTTTGAACAATTAAACTTTACATTGGTATGGTCAACCTACTTGGGAGAAATGAAACTTTTTTTAATAATATGCTAGAAAAACCTAGACATTGCTGTGTGGGACTATTGCTTGGTACCTACAGATTGCACAATGACCTCTTTTGGTTCAGCTAGCAGGAATTGATTTCTTCATGTGGATCTTCCTGGTACAAATACTCCTTTCCTTATAAGACCTTGATAGGGGTATATATATTCTTGTCATTAGAATGCATATTTCTTTGTATAGTTGTCTATGACTTAATCATCTAAAGGAAAACTGATTACATAAATATGGGTTAGGCTTCCTCATAACTGTATAGTTGTCGAGGCTCAATTGTGATTACGCCATCTTCGAAGATTTTGAGAGTATATAAATTCTTAAAGTATATGATTTATCTAGCAATATTCTCAAGGAAACTATTCCAAAAATAACAAAAAAATGTCTTTTGTCATTAAACAGAGATTGTCTTTACAATACCTTCTTTTGTTTGTGGCATGTAAGGAGATCTTGAGATTAATGTAGAATAGGAAAACTAGTTGGTCAGCTTGCGATAAACGTGAGTAACTGCTTGGACACAAACTTTTAAGCTTGCCACATTCTTCTAAGAACATTAGATCCAAAAATCTCGAAGGCTTCAACTACATTGATTATGTCATAGAAGTTGGAAGAACCAGAGATCTCATGGATGTGTAACTGTTAACATTATGAAGATGATAGCACATATGACATTCAAGGTACATTATCAATCATAGTGCAAATGACAAATTTTACCACTAATTTATTTCATTGGTCATGGATATCAATCACGCCTACTTAGCCTTACTTTCTTGCTAAGGAGACGAGGCTTCATGTTTTCCACTGTGTTTTCCCCAAAGAAATTTATTCTCGCATGAAAAAGTATTCATTACTTTCTTCTTTGACAAGTAAACACTTGGCAAAAAATGTATTTCACACTTGGGAGTTTTTGGTAGGATAAACGGAAAGGTGAGTGGGTATCCTGGTAGTAGCTGCATTGGTCTTATTAGCATTACACCATTTTTCATATGGGTCTTCACAATAGAGAATCACCATTATACTTTATTGATTTGTGTCAAAAAGAAACATAACACACAATAGATTTCTTTTGGCATGCAATGTTGTTGTTGGTAGTATGATTGTATATGTGCCATAGGTAAAGCTAACATGTGTTAAATTTCTTTCACCTTGCAATATTTTTATTGGAAATGTGCTTGTGTTTGGGCTAGAAACTATTCTAGATTTATTTCGCTTTGCAATATTGTTGTTGTCAATTTGGTTGTTTATGATAAAAGGAAATCTAGGAAGTGTTACATTTCCTTCACCTTGGCAATGTTATTGGAAATGTTGTTCTTGTGTTTGTGCTAGAAGTTGTGCTAGATTTCTTTTGCTATGAATTATTGTTTTTTCAATTTGGTCATTTATTATAGAAGTAAATCTAACACATGTAAGATTTTCATTCACCTTGGTAATGTGCTTTTGTTTGTGTTAGAAGGAAATATAACATGCACTACATTTCTTCTGGCACGAAATGTTGTTTTTGGTAGTATGCTTGTATTTATGCTACATGTAAAGCTAGCATCCATTAAAATGATTTTCCCTTGTGACATTGTTATTGGAAAGGTGATTGTGTTTGTGATAAAAGTAGTTTGATTTTGTTTTCCCTACAATGTTATTGTTGGCAATTTGCTTTTTTTTGTGCTAGAAGTAAATCAAGCGTATGCTAGATATCTTCCACATTGCAATGTTGTTTTTGGAAATGTGATTGTATTTGTGGTACAATAAACTCTAGAATGTGTAATATTTATTTTACATTGAAATGTTTTTGTGAGTCATATGCTTTTGTTTACGTTAGAAGGAAATTTAACATGTGGTGGATTTCCTTAACCTTAGAATATTGTTATTGGTAATGTGTTTGTGTTTTTTCTAGAAGGAACTCTTGCATGTGTTAGATTTATTTGACCATGTAATGTTGTGGAATGATATTGATTGCTAGCTTTGATTGGAGGAAACAATGTTTCATTACATACAATATAAGTAGCATACTATTTTAATTTTTGCATCTATATTACTTCTTTGTAAGTTGTGGATTTTTGCGAAAATATAAAGCCATACTTTACACAGTTCATCCTTTTAATTACAACTTATGATTTAATTTTTGTTACAAAATTGATACAAGCTAAAATGGAAAATATAATTTTGGCGAAAGGGGACTATGTTGATATCCTTATTAATAATAAAGTCATTGGGCTAGGAAGGGTCAAATCTGCAAAGTCTGGAACTTATTATGTTAGGGAAAGGGATTATTTTGGTTATGTTACACTTTTGATAATTGATGTCACTCAACCACATTTGATTGATGAGGATGTTAGTGAACGGGACATACATGCATGGAAGAGCATGGATTTGAGACACAACATATGTAAATCAAAATGTTGAAGCATGTGTTATATATTATTGATAGTATAATAATGTTTTTTTTAGTTAATACTAACTTTATTTAAATTCATTTATAGGTGAAAATGTTTCTTCTACATTTTCTATTGGAGAAAAAATAGATCTTCTGCAACATGGAGTGAAAATGGGCGAGGCTCCATATTTAATATAGAGCTTGGACATAAAGTGCATGGAAGGATGGAAAAAGAGAGGATGGATAGTTGTTAAAATTGAGAAGGTGTTAAAACATAATGCTCCTCTACCACATCCAACAGGATTTGAGCATACACTTGGGGGTGTAATAGAATCTTATGAAATTTGGCCAGAATCAGATTTGGACCGTCACTGTCATGATCATGCCATAAATATTGCCCAAGATAGGGTTAGATTCATATGCACAAAGGTTTCTCTTGTAGATGAATGTATGGGAACAAGCATGTGCATTGCCAAAGGAATTCTAGTTAATGTCCACGAGGATGACATTATAATTATAGTTAATGTTTGTGAGGATGACATTGTTGAGGGTGAAACACTAGGTGAAATGGATTTTGGTGTTTTTCTAGAAGAGATAGATGGAAATTGTGAGATATGGAGAATTGGGGATAAATCTATACAGTGTTTTGATAGATGACCAATAAATAAGTTGGTGGACAACAAAGCTGTGATATTAAGGGTCAAGGAAAAGTTAAAGGAGCCACCCAAAGAAATGGTGATATGTGATGTTATAGAGGACACGAGTCCCTTAAACAAATGGGATGGGTACCTTTGTAATGAAGAAGATAGCAACTCAATTGATATGCATGTAACAAGGCCATATAAAAGGAATAAACGAGTTATGGCTACAAAAGAAAGTGCAAAATGTCAAATATAAATAGATGAAGAGAAAGAAATTTGACTTTTGGCAGCAGATGTATGTTGTAGAAACAATTGTCTTCAACATATGGATAGGAAGGCCATTGCAGGTACTAGAATGGGTATGAGACAAATAAATACAAATGGTATTAGATAATTTGTCCTGAATTCACTCATGTCAAACACAGTCATGTCAAAGGGCCATGACCATGGCCATGACCTACCACCTATTGCTAGAAATGTAAAGGGCGTGACATTTAATGGGAATATTATTTGTAAGAAAGCATGGTATAAGACATAAAATTCCTCAAAACACATTCTATAACTACCAACATCATTTCCAACATGGACGGATCAAAGCTATTCATGGTAACACCAACAGATGCAAAGCATTAGCTGACATAGTGGCGGCCATAGAAATATTGCACAAAATTGTAATGGATAATTCAGATTTTTCCCAAAACCAAACATGTCAAGTTGAAGAAGATGGAACATCTGCTCCTTTAATATTGCCTCCTTTGACATACACACAAATTTTTCTGCTAAATGGGATCAACGAGGCTCTTCAAAAGCTTAATTACCCATCAATATCATAGTAAAAAATGAGCAAGATCTGGAATAATAAGTTTCCAGATATGGCATTTTCAAAGAACACCAACTTCAGTGAAAAAGTGAATGTGTTGTGTTGAAAGCACAAATGAAGTCAGCAACTACAAAAGAGTTGGAAGATAATGCATGAGGTAGGTTGAAGAAACATAACAAGATTGTTATGTGTGGAAGATATTGCTACTATGCCCATAGAATTATGTCAGAGTGATTTCCAAAGCAGTATTTGAGCATTATCCATGATAAAATGGACAAAACAAAGGTTTCAATCCCAAGGCTATGTTTCAAATCAAAATCTATTGTAGGAACAAATTTAGCTTTGTCATTGACACGTATACGCACGGGCATAAGGTAAGAGTTTTTGGTCATTTCTCCCTACCATTTGTCCATATGGGATCACAATTTACTATTACATCCCTTGCAAAGTGCTTAAGGGACCTTGAAGACCCACAAATGGATATGTATGGTGATCTACTTTATGAAAGTGGAATTTTAAGAAACCCACTTACAAATGCATTACTTGACACCTCTATTTACTCAAAATTTCAAGGGTACAAGGACGAATTTATATCTCAAGCTCAAAAAGTCAAAATCTTGATTTTAAACTTCTTCCTCCACATTTGTTGTTAGAGTTGGAAAATGCAGCAAGTGATAATAAGAGTCATTGTTTCTTCATGTTTCTATCACTTTTAACTGCACTTAGTGTCTTCCTCACTATTGAGGTTGGGTTCTTACCTGTGGGGCACACCCATGAAGACATAGATGGAACCTATGGAAGAATGTCTTCCAACCTAAAAAGTAAATATATTTATTCTCTACCTTAATTGATGGATACATATCTCATAATTGAAGAAAATCAAGTGTTTCCACCTACACTTATTGATAAGGTATATGACTTCAAAAGTTTGCTTAATGGATACATCAAGGGAAAAAATGCACTAATTGGACATCTTAATGTCCAACACTTCAAATTTCTTGTACTCAATGATGTTCTAGTACTAAGGTACAAAGAACTAATTAGAGATATTGAGTGGTTAGAACCAATTGAGTTATGGAATATAGATGATAAAGGTTGACCTATAATTCCCAAAGGGAAGCCATCTTTCTTAGCTTCCAAACAGAATGATGTCTATTTAAAAGAACGAAAGGAAGGGATAACATCATATAAAAATGTGTAAAGATATTATTGGGAATGAGGATTCACCAATTGTTACAGAGGAATGGAAAAATAAGGTAGTGCATTGGGAAAAAGTTCTTGATACATTAGATGGAATCTATAATGATCATAGAATAATAGATGGAAGTGATTCATCTTCTAAGGATTTCTAGCTGAAGACAAGGCACATTGTTGATGTTGATCGCAACGCACTCCAAGTAATCTCAAGTATTATGGATGGAGATTTTGATAATGCGATAGATGAACCAATATATGTTGGACCCAAATACAGCAAGTCAAAGCCAACATTCAATCTGATGATTGATGTTGAGAAAGGAAGGATGTTGCTAGTTAGATCAGGAAATGAGGATGCAAGAGAGATGATTTGAATGGAAAAACCCATCTCAAATATCTTTAGAGATAATGAAAGTGAGAATCTTCATGTAAAGGTTGAATAGTAGAAGCCTATGTCAGGGAAATACAATGGAAAATGTTTAGAGCAATATTGGGTACCAAATCCTGATGACACATAACTTAACTCTATTCAATTAATACCATGGCATGGGCATGGATGCCAAAGAAATAACGTTGCAAGAAGAACAAGATAAATAAATATGGTATAGAATCCATTCTTGATCTACTTGAGTGAATATCTTAAGAGTAGGTTTATATGATTCATGAATGTAATTTTTTTTTTTTGAAGGACCTATTAATATACATTTAGACACACTTTTCCCTATATGTTGTATATCAAATATTCTCTTCATATTCTTTTTGGAGGAGTTTTATATTATTTAATATTTCAATGTAATCATGTGTTATACGTATTCCGTGACAATGCCATAAAATATTTAAGTTTTCAATTCTTTATTTGACCAGCATGACTTCTCACTATATCAAATATGCCTAATCAAATTCAATAATGCACTTAAAAACATCTTCTAAACTTGGTCTATTAAAACAACAATGGAGTACCTAATTAGTATTCTATTTAATATAAACCGTTTAAACACTTAATGAATAAATGTTAGACACTTGATATAATGTTTGAGGTGAGTTTTCCTTAATCTTCCTTATTTTAATTGATATAAATCAAATTCGATATTTTGTTGCACTCTAATATATAAAAAAAATATTTTGATCATTGAACAACACAGCTAGAACTAGAAAATATTTCCTCTTATAGATTTTGAAGTGGTGCCAACATTGTACTAGTAAAATTAATTTGTACTCAACTTAGGAAAATTAGTTAGTGTCAATTTAAAATGGTCAATAATAGTAAGAAAAATAATATTAATATATTGTTAAATAACTTTATAGGTAAGATTTATTTTTACGCCCACGAGGCTTTGGATTGATGGTGAATGGGTGTGCTGTTAAGGCATTCGTTGCGATAGGTCACCGGTTCAAATCCCCTATGGGTACTTAGGTTAGTCTAATAGATAATAAAAAAAAGGATTTATTTTTACAAAATCTATTATTCATGAGTCAAATTTAATACATAAATCTAAATGTTAATGATAATAGAAATAATGTAAAGAATCTAAGTTTTATATGAATGTTATATTTTCCTTTCAATACAATATCCTTAAAAATTTCATGAATAAAAGCTAAACATTTATGATTGAGAATTCAAAGGTCCTTGAAAATGACAAGGCGAAGTTAGGGATTAGAACAGGAAGCAAGAGGGCGAGTTGGTAACAATGGAGGGGCAAGGAGGAGGGCGTTCCACTCGCTTCTACAGTAATGTAGTACCAAGTATAAGCAAGGAGGCAAGTGTAAACGGTTTCAGGAAACATACGGAGGCAGAAAAAAAGAAGAAAAACACAGAAGAGCAAGAAAGCAGAAAATCCCATGAACAGGAAGAGACTCATGGGGCAGTCAGGGGGGAGACAAAAGTCAGAGAACTGAGTAAAAATCTGCAATGGAACCCTATAAACCCAAGTCAACCATTAAACCCTGGGTGGTCTTAAATGATCATGCACTACAGGTGCACAGAGATCGCATGGCAACTTATGCAGTTATATGCAAGTTTATGGGTATATGGCCTATGGAGAAGAATTTGTACAGATGGATAAGAAACAATTGGAAAACAAAGGTAGAATTAAATCTACATCTAGGGTCCAAGGGTTTCTTCACAGTGGTTTTCACCAACCTAGAGGACAAAGGCAGTGTGTTCGAAGGAGGACCCTACTTCTATGTTGCTGCAGGCCTATAGATGTGACCTTCGGTGATGAACTTTGTCTCAGAGCAAGAAATGTTCACGTCGGTACCAATATGGATAAGACTATACTTCTTACCTTTATATTTTTGGCTTCCTAAACCCTTAAAAGCTATAGGCAATAAAATTAGGGAATTTCTAAAAATATCAAAGGCAACTCTGCGAGGGAAATATACCTCCTTCGCCTGCATATGTGTGGAAATGGATATATCCGGAGAACTTCTGGATGAAGTCATTATAGATGTGTAAGATGAGTAATGCATTCAGGTAGTGGACTATGAACACGTCCCAATCAGATGCCGTAAATGTCATGAACAGGGGAACCTCTTTAGAGATTTCCCACAAAATAAAATGGAGAATAATCTGAGAACCAACACAGGCAAAGATCTTGAAGGATTCATCAAAGTGGGATACAGAGGGAAAGGAGGGGGAAGGAAGCACCAAAAGAAAACTAGTGAGAACAAGCTACCAAGTCATAATAGTTTCGAGATGTTAGAAGAAGAAGGAGGGAACAATGGAAAGGACAATGCACAGGAGATCAATCCTACAGAGAAGGAAAAAGAGGACAGCATGGAAATCATACATGAAAACAGCGAACAAAAGTAAAATTGGCCAAGAACTATGGAACTTGGCAAGGACCATAAGATGTCCACAAGTGAAGTTGGGATAGAGGACCATGAATTACAGGAGATTCTTGAGAGGGAGAATCTTGATCTAGAAAAGTTCCTAGACCAGGCAACCAACAAAGGGATTGACGCTCTACCGCAAGAGGAGTTTGACAAAGTACAACAACTCTTCCTCTAGATATCTCAAACAAAGGCTATTGGAGTTAAAAGGAATCATGACAGCCAGGAGAATAAAGGGTTCAAATCAATGGAGGAAGCATCAGGACACTCTATCAAGAACACAAGCAAGAGAAGAGGAAGGAAGAGACAGAATGAGCTGCTGATAGAGTGTGGGAGACTCATGATGAACTCAGGCAAGATGATAGATTTCACCAGTTACTCATTTTCAAACCCATCATTATGAATCTCACAACCTGGAATATTAGGGGGCTAGGAAGTAAAAGAAAAATAAAAAAATATCAGCAATAAAATAAAAGAAGAAAACCCAGATATGGTGTTTATACAAGAAACAAAATGCTCAATAGACAAAATCCAGGAGATACATAGCAAATGGCTTATTAAATATGAATAACTAGAATTCAAAGCTAATAATATAACGGGTGGGATTCTCACTCTTTGGAATCCTCAAAAATTTGGGATTTTGGATGCTGAAGCATCCAGCAACTACCTTTCAATGATTATCCAACCTCTGGGTGACGAAAAAATCTATATGATCACAAATTTCTATGGCCCTCAAAAACCTTAAGATAAACTTAGGCTCACTTCATTGGAGGAACAAAGAGGAAGACACCCACTAATGCCCTAGATTCTGGGAGGAGATTTCAACATGATCAGATGTCTTACAGAAAAAATGAGGGACCAGAACACTAGGTAGAGACTTCATTGCATTCCAGAACTTCCTAACTAACATGAAGCTAGTGGAAACCGAAACAATTAATGGCACATTCAGTGGAACAATAAGAGGGGAGGAGCCTCACAAGTTGCCTCGAAACTTGACATGTTCATTATCTTGGAGGATGCCTTTCTCACTGGCCCTAACCTGAATGATTTTATCCTTCCTTTTGGAGGATCAGACCATTAGCCTGTTCAACTAGAAGCTTCATTTATTAGCACTTTGAGGAATAGACCTTTCAAGTTCGAGAATGTTTGGCTCACTAACCCTCACCTCATCACCGATATTGGAAAATGGTGGATGGAATACATGCCCATTCAAGGAACAAAAATGTTCCTTCTGCAACAAAGATTCAAACACATCAAGCTCAGACATAAAGAATGGAATAAAAATGAGTTTGTAAATATTTTTAATGCGAAAAGAGAAGTGGAACAAAAACTACACAAAATTGATCAAATTCTCATAAAAGAAGGCTTCACTGATCAAAGGAAAATGCAAGCTCGCTCTCTCCAACAAGAATGGGACAACAGATGTCAGCAGGAAGAAATCTTCTGGAAATAGAAATCAAGAGTGTAATGGATAAAAAAAGATCCGGCATAGGGCACAAGTTTTTTTCACAAATATACCATGGAACATAGGGCACATAATCCGATTACAAAACTTATTGATCCTCAAGAGAAAGAGTTGAGCTCACACAAAGAAATAGAATCCATTCTGGTATGACATTTTCAAAGCATTACAGAGGATCCTATCTTAGAGAGATCTCTATTCATTAAAATCTTCACTCATCACATTCCAAAACTGGTAACCAGATAACAAAATTATAATCTCAATAGGCCAGTGACAGAAGAGGAGTTCAATGAAGTAATCAAAGAGATGCACAATGAGAAAACTCTAGGCCGAGATGGTTTCAACGTAGACTTCTTCAAAGCATGCCGGGAAATCATAAAACATGATATCCTTGAGGTGGCGGACATTTCGAGAAATTCAAAAATAGTTTTAAAAGTGCTAAATGCTTCCTTCAGAGCCCTAATCCCTAGGCAGGAAAAATCTATGACACCGGATAGGTTTAGGCCCATAACTCTATGCAATGTGGTGAAAAACATAATTTCTAAAGTAATTTCCAACAGACTCGAGACCCTTCTTTCAACACTCATGTTTGACAAGAAAAAAAGATACATGGAGGGAAGGCAAATTCTCAATAACATCATTCAAGCTCACGAAGTGGTGCACTTTCTCAAGAATAATAAGCAAGTGGGTGTGATCATTCAGGTTGACCTAGAAAAAGCTTATGATAAGCTAAGCTGGTCATACATCAGGGATGTACTAAAAGTGTATGGCTTCAACCATAATTGGACAAGATGAGTTATGGCTCTGGTTACCTTTGCTAGCTTTTCAATCCTTCTTTGTGGCTCTCCATCCAGGATCTTTTGGTCTTTGAGAGGTTTCAGGCACAGAGATTCGCTCTGCCCCTTTCTCTTTATCCTTATGATGGAAGGATTAGGCAAAGCAATCAATGAAGCCAAGGCGGAATGAAGAATCCATGGTCTCAAGCTAACCCAAAATGGAGACACTCTGACTCATCAACAATTTGTAGATGATACCATGCTGTAGGGCACACCCATGTTTAAGGAAGCCAAAGCTTTCAACCAAATTTTGCATGATTTTTTGGTGGCTGTTGGAATAGAGGTAAGCCTCACAAAAATAAAAGTTTTCCTTTTTAACACTAATATTGCTTTTCAGAGAAATTTCTCCAGAATTCGTGGCTTTTAAAGAGATCATCTTCCCTCCAAATATCTGGGAATGTCTCTACTAAAAAACCCCTGATCAAGGAAGTTTAGGAGCTAGTGACTAAGAAACTAAAGGAAAAACTTAGTATATGGACAAACAGATCCTTGAGTTTCGTAGGAAGGCTAGTTCTCACAAAGTCTATCATGTAAACCATTCCAGTCTACATGTTTTTGGCTCTTCCTGTCGTAAAATGAGTTTTACAACAAATCAAGAACATCTAAAGAGATTTTATTTGGGGTAAAGTGGAGGAAAAAAATAAATGGGCTCTGGTAGCATGGGACATGCTATGCGAACCCAAAGCTCATGGGGTTTTAGGTCTCCATGACCCGGAAACTCTAAGAAAAGTTTTAGGACCAAAAATTTGGTGGAGATAGCTAAAGGAAATGAGAAACCCATCGGGCAAGTTCTAGAAACATAAATATGAAAAGGACTGGCAAGAAAGGGACCACAAACGAATGACAAGACACATCACGGGCTCCCATATTTGGAACAATGCTTGGGAGAACAGAGCCTTAGTTCAGAAACATAGTTTCTGGGAGATCAAAAATGGGAACCTAGCCTAGTTTTGGGAGGAAAACTGGTAGTGGGAACCTAACCTTTGCAGAGAAGGACCGGACATTCTCAAACATGATACTATCAACGAAGAGCTACAAAAGGTAAGTGACTATTGGGATCAGACAAGGGACAATGGTAAATGGAGAACTTGGAAGGTACCAGTTTAGAGTGAAGAGACCCCTTTGAAGGCCCGGGTTGATGCACTTGCAGCGATCCTGCAAAAGAGAACAATTTTAATCTCAACTTCAACCGACCAACTAATATGGGGAAAATAGTGAGGGCAACTTCAATATCAAAGAAGGAAAAAGAATTGCCACTGGATTTAACTTTCCAAGTCTTGATAAAATTTGGATGGACCTATGGTAGAAACCCCCATTGGTTGAAAGTCAAACTGTTCATGTGGCTGGTAGATCACAAAAGGACTTTAACATGGGAAAATCTTAGAAAGAAAGGGTTTGTAGGACCATCTAGATGCCAATTATGTGGTCTTCATGAAGAAACAATGGATCACCTTCTCAACCTCTGCACTTTCACCTCAACATTATGGAACTAGGTTGCCTCTGTCTTTAGGTAAACTGACAGGGATGAAAACTACATCACAAAAAATTTACAATTGGAGGAGAAACTTATCAGAAAATGAGACAGTCGGCATATTCTGGACTCTGATTCCAGGATTTTTGATCTGGGATGTTAGGAAAGAACGCAACAACAATATTTTCAAGGATAAATATGGGACAACCCAAAGCATCATAGCCCAAACCTTAAGACAGTTCAAAGAAATTGTAAATACCATTCTGAAGCGACCTCCCTAGAATCATCCTTCTCACTAGGATGCTCAAACTATTTTTCTTTAGGCCTCTAGAAGCTCGGCCCCCAAGGCACAAATAGGACTGCTATTCACACTACAGTGGGGAAGGCCTTCTCGTAACTACCAACCTGGATTTTCGAAATTCAATATAGATGGAGACTCAAAAGGAAACCTGAGGGCTGTTGGTTATGGAGGAGTGATAAGAGATGAAAAGGGAAATATAAAAAATATCTTTCATATCCATTTAAGGAATTCCACCAACAATATGGTAGAGTTAATGACCATGGAGCATTGCTTAGAAATATTGATGGATCTTAATATGCATAACACAATCATTGAGGTAGACTCTGAATTAACAATTAATTATGTCAGCAAACTAGTTAATGGCTTGGCACAAGAAAAGTTTCAAACCAATGGAGACTTTTACAGGTCTATCATCATATTCAATCACATCTAAGAATCTTGAGAGCCCTTAGTTTTTCTCATGTACGCAGAAACACCAAATCATTAGTGGATCAGCTGGGAAATGAGGGGGTGCTCTGTAAAAAAAATAACAATAAATGTAGATGGGAGTTGGCACCCACAGGGAAACTATGTGAGGACTGCCACACTGTGGCACGCACAGATAGGGAACATTATCATAGAATGAAGGAGAAGCAGTATTTTGGAAATTAAGATGTTGAATGACAAGAGTTCAATAAGGATAAGACCTCCAACCCGATGTGATTGGGCCTCCCAGAGGAAAGGATGGACGTGGAGAGAGAGCGGGATCCTTTTTTGAGGTAAATAGAGTTTTAGTGGTTTAATGATTTTCGGGTGGCCCCAATCCCTTAAGCAGTATTTTAAGGTTTTCCCTCGATGCCACTCATCATTCAACATGTGACTACAAGAAGGAGAGATAAAAATACCTACATCGGGCATGTTTTCCTCGTGCTTCTTCTCCGCTCCATATTCTTGTCAATTGTCAGATCTCGCTTATGATGATCTACAACTATGATTCATCGATCTAGTTGGTTGTGTTAACCTTTGAGCTATTCGTGAACATGGATGTGTCTTGTCCACTTCGTATGGGTTTCAGGCGATGAAAAATCCTCAACGTTATATCCCTAGGTGGACCCAATTTGACTCTAGAGATGGTTTTGAAGTTTTATTTTATAGCTACATTGTGTTAGTTATAAGGTGGGCCAGTTGAGCTCTTGCTTTCGCTAGTCTTCGATGCTCTGGCTCTGTTTCTTCTGTTTGGAGGGGCCTAGCTGTCCTTGTAGGCCTAAGGGCTGAGGTTTCTAACATATATTTGTAACATTTTTAGTCAATGAATGAGAACAAAACACTTTTGCTTTAGCAAAAAAAAAAAGAATTAAACATTTATAATAAACATCTTAGTCAATTTTCTGTCTTTGTTGTTGTATGTGAAAATAATCATATTTTATTACTTTGTTACTATTCTAATTCATGATTGATTTTGATCATTAAAATGATTAGTAATTGAGATGAGAGGCTCATTTTATAGCCCAATATGGGGGGATGTGTAAGTTTTTCTGTCTGTTTGTGCTCCTCTAAAATAAAAATTATGTCCTAAAGGATCCGTTAAATTGGATACTACAGATGGAGAAATATTTTGATGTACATGGTGTACCACTGCTACAAAAGGTATGTATTGCATCTTCATATTTAGAACAAGATTAATTTTTATCGTATAAAGGGATTTATTGTCATAAACCACTTGTTACGTGGTCAATTTTCATGGAGGAAATTATAGCACATTATGAGGATACAAAGAGCAACACCTTTAGAGAAAAACCACAACAATTGGAAGAAAAAAGAGAAAAATGGCTTTGTTACCCATCCAACTACAAACATGGAAGTGTTGTTTCTCCTAGCCTTCCATAACCTACAAGGGTTACACCACAATAATTGGAAGAAAAATGAGAAAAAGGGCTTTGTTACAATTTTGATAAAAAATACATTAAAGGTCATAAGTGTGCTGAGAAGAAATTATTTTACATTGATTATGAGAGGAGGAAGAAAAGGATCAAGACACATCAAAAGAAGAGTATATGCACCAGGAACGAACCCGGAGAAAGAAGAAATGAATCTGACCACATCTTGTAAAGCATTGGAAATAATTACTACTCCTCAAACTCATAAGGTAGAAGGACATATCAAGAAGAAAAAGGTTCAAGAAGTGAAAGACCACATCAAGAAAGAAGAAATGAATCTGACCATATCTTGTAATGGAATGGCCGGAACTACCACTCCTCAAACTATCAAGATAGAAGGACATATCAGGAAGAAAAATGTTTAAGAAGTGAAAGATCACATAGAGCATCAAGAAATGAATCCAACGATATCTTGTAATGCACTAGAAGAAATTACCATTCCTCAAACTCTAAGTATAGAAGTAAATATCAAGAAGAAAAAGATTCAAGCAGTGAAAGATCACATCGAGCATCAATAACAAGTTCTCCAACTTTTAAATGATAACACCACATTTGTGGAGAATCGAATGAAACAATAGGTAGATCAACATTGTAATGAAAGAAGTTTTGATGTAGGCAATTGGGTATTTTTATGGTTACATACATACAAACAAATGTTCCTCAAGAAAGCTATTTATGAGAATGAAATGTTGGCAATACTACACACACTTAAGAAATGGCGACCTTACCTAATGGGAAGACACTTCAAGGTAAAACCAAATAATGATATTATTAAATACTTTTTAGAACAAGGATTATCCTTTGAAGAGCATCAAAAATGGGTCACAAAGATGTTGGGTTCTTACTTTGAAATCATCTATGAAAAAGGGAAGCAAAATGTTGTGGCAGATGCACTCTCAAGAAATGATGAAGATGTGGAAGCATTGTTTTGTGCTATTTCTATTATCCAACAAAATTGGATAAATGAAACAAGGTATGAATGGAAGAAGGATGAAGAAGTGTGGCCACTCATTCAAAAGTTGCAAAAGATCCCAAATTGAACATTATTTTGAGAACCTGGCGAGGAAGGAAAAATCATATTGGAGCCTAGATCAATCACAAAAACAAGAACCCAAAAGCTATGGAATCGATCAATTTCAGAGTATCTCATCAAGTCGAAGAACTTCCCAATTGAAGATTCCAGATGGGAGGACAATAATTTTATACAGGAGCATAAAGAACTACTCAAGCATTTAGGACAACACCTTTTGAAGGACGGGGGCATGTTAGGTCCCTATACTACTAGTGTAACCCCTTATTGTTATTTGGACAACCCCCTTATTATATTTTTGTGCCCATGTAGTCCCCTTATTGTTATTATTATGCTCCATAGAAGCCCACTACTGTTATTATTGTTCCCTTACATTATTATTGTTATGTCGAATCTGATTATATTATGACCCCTTAGATTAGTATATATATAAAAGAAGTCTTTTCCTGTGTATCATATAAGAATTGTTCATTTGTGTAATGTAAAGGAGGTTTCCCACTCAAAGAGGCTTATTTCTAAGGCGTTGATCTATCTTTTCTATATTTCTATGAGTTGGTTTCATAAAAATCATGGTTACTTCCTAGTCTTGGAATTACTTCCCTCTCTAAGCGGGAGTGTTGATTTTTGTGTAGCATGGGAGGTACTCCAAGCCCTAGTGTTCAAGGGTTCAAGGTCAAAGAACCACAAATAGGCTTGTGCACTTTGAATCCAAGCTTGGGTTTTCACACCCATAGATGTTTGGGCCAAAACCATCATGAGTCTTCAATGTGTCATGGATGAGGATGATAGATCTCGGTGAGATGATTCTAACACAATGAGAATCATCCAATTTCGATTTGTCATGAAGGAGTTATGAATTGTTGAAGTTATGTCATGGATTTTTCACACATGTGTTGAGGTTGGCTATGTGTTAAGTTGACTTAACTAGTTACGAAAATCCCTAGAATGATGCTTTGAGATGCCCCTCATTTGTGTATAAATAGAGGGTGAGGGAGAAGCATTTTGACATCCAAAAAGTGTAAGAGAAGAGCTCATTAAAGGAGCCTAAGGAATTTTTTATAGGGAGCAAGGGTAACTTTGTTAAGGCCGCAGGACTAGGGCTACTTTAGTGATGAAGAGAAGGTAGTGTGGAGCCTTCTAGGAATTGTTTCAATGGAAAATTACTCTTGCATGGAGGTAGAATAAGAGAGGGTTGGATGCCGGTCTATTGGGAAATAGAAAGAGGTAAGGGAAGTCAATTTTGGGTTGGGTTTAGATGATGGCAAGGAACTGTGGTAGTTCACATGCCTTACTAGCCTAAAATAGGGACAATGTGGGAGGTTTTGGGTCACACAGTGCCTAGAACAACAACATATGTTGGGAGCACCCTGCCTTGATAAGGTTGCAATCATTAAGGGTTATTTTCATGCATGGTTGAGGGTTACTACAACATGCTAGATTCCCTAACTAGTCATAGTTTGGTTAGCAGTAACACAACATACTTGGAGTAGTAAAATCTTGTGTTGGGTCCTTGTTTTGTGGACCAGAGCATGGATCAGTTGATGGCATTATTATAGAAGGCCTTAGGAGTTCTTTGGAGGAGTGCATGTGGATTGTTGGGAGGCCTAATAGGTAGCCAAGGTGACAATAGGCTCATCATATTGGAAGGCAAGAGGACAACAACAAGGAGTGTTGGAGATGTTCCTTTGGATGATGAGTTAACAGTGTCCTAGGAGAGTGCAATTTGTTGGTGCCTAGATTTGTGCAATAGCTCCTCTATTTTAGAACAATGGGTAGATTGGTGGAGTCTATGGGCAAACATTTGTAAGGGTATCCCAAGTATGGGGATGCCCTAACTAGGTGAGGCTGCTAGAACATGGACTTGGTCTCTCATGGATTGTTGGAGGGAAACAAGAGAGAAGACCAAGTGTGGAGGACATTAGGCACTTATGGTCTACTAGAGGGCAGTGTGATAGTGTCCAATTTGTAGTCTGGTGAGAAACACCTTGATGGACAAAGGTGGTTGCAAGAGAGGCAGTTGATGAGCTCAAGGGTCTGATCAACTAGGATCATTTTGTGGAGCCCAAGACTTGTGTGTGGAGAAGCAATTCTATAGTAGATGATGGCCAATCCTCTTAGGTTGTGTTCATTGTGGGAGATGGACATCTTTCAGTGATAGTTGGGAGCCCTTCGTGCCCTATGTTGGTCTTCATCATTGCAACACAGGAACACCATAGTAGGATGAAGTCAGCGAGTAGATAAGGAGTAGTAGTAGTGGGTAGTTGAGAGTTGTTCACAAGTGGAGTTGCAAAAAAATCGACATGAGTCTCTATGTGTTGTGGCCTTAATGGACTAAGGCGTAACTAGAGAGAAAATTGGGTAGTCAATATTCAATGGCGAAATGGACTTGGAGCACTAAGAGAGACAAGAGTTGCAGATTGGGATTTGAAGGACCAGGAAAGTACTGGATACGATCGAGAGGAGTTGAGAGAGTGCACTACATCAATGAGATGGTCAGAGTAACTTGTTGAGAGTATATTGGTCATCGATGGACAGACACCACGCCCCATGTTGTATCTTATAGTAGTGGATGTGTGAGGTCCATTATCCTTCGTGTAGGAGCCCTAAAATGTTGTAGTATATCAGTTGGATTAATATAATGAAGCTGGGTTTAAAAGTAAAAAGTTTTCTATATTTTGTGCATGTGTGATTTACTGTTATTTTATTCCATTGTGCAAAGTAATTTCTGGTTGATATTCTTGGTTTGGTGGTGTCAATGATTTTAAGACTCTAACCTAGAGCCAAGGTCATGGAAATTGAACATGGTCCATTCCTCAATATTGAATGGAAATATACCAAAGACATGATTTCATTGAGAACCATGGTCATTTTGGAATACAGGTTGTAACGTTATATATCAATATTGAGAGTGAATTGGCTTCTAGAAATAGAGGTGCTTTCTTGCATTTTTGTTGAGCATTTCAATTGATTAATAAAGAATTCCTAGAGTAGGGTGAATCAATATGAATTGAATACAACGACCAACCCAAAATTGTTACTGAATTGTATAGTTTGGCAGTTGATCTCTATGTAATTCACAAAGATGTCCATAATGTTTTTAAAACTAGTTGAGAATTACTATGTGTAAAGAATTACACCCAACACATGATAAATTCTACTGTATGGAATTATAACACGAGATTTTAATTACTATAATTAAATGGATGATCCAATGACTGAGATACAAAGGATTGTGTGTAGTGAGTAAGGAGCACACTTGTGTATTCAAAGGAAGAAATACACCAGTGTATATGCAACACTTGCATGGAAAATCCTGAGAGTTATAGAATACATACATCTACAAAGTGACATAACCTACGACAATGAGAGAATATATGGTGTGTACGTGAACCACCAAGGATCGATAATGAGATTAGTTGTCATAGAGTTTAGGGTCTTGAAGATGATGCGAGGATCAAACCTTTTTGAAGAACAATGATTTTGTAGATATGTTTTAGAACATGGATTTGAACAAAGTTCATAGAGGAGAATTACATTCATTCCAAGAGGTTTTTCTTTTGAAATGGACCATTCTATCAATGAACATAGCAACAAGGGAAATTATTTAGAGAATGATAATTGGCATTTTTAAATAGAGGAAACATTGAGTTAGTAGAATAGTTGAATTTGTAGGAAAGTTATCCATGGCACAAAACATGTCCTTGCTATAAACTTATTCGATATGACTCGAGAAAACATAAACTTAGTATCTGTTACACTGAAATTTGTCACCATGACTATCTGCAGTTAATATGGCTCCATCAATAGTCATATTATCCTCCTTGTCAAGCCTCATACCTCTGCTCTTCATGTCAAACTTCAAAAAGAGAGAAAGTCACTTAAAAACATGTTTATCTCTGGGTACGCAGGTTCTCTCTACCTTGCCTGCGTGTACGCATCCCAAACACACTGTGCCTGCGTACTTGTACGCTCTGTAAGCCAAAGGATGGGTGCGTACCCCTGTAAAGGTCAAAAGGCGCGAGTTTCATCTTTAAAAAGTTACTTGTGGTCACTTCTAGAGCCTTCTAGAAGAGTGTTTGACGTGTATTGAGCGCCTCCAGATGGTTCATGCATCCCTATGATAGAGGAACTTATCCCATCAAGAGAGGAGCTACCCCATCCAAAAGAGGGAGTATCCCATTGATGTTGGAACTGAATAACCTCCTCTAGAATACTATAAATACAGGCATTGGGCCAGAGGAGGGGAGGTTGAAAGCTGAACATTCTAAAGGGTAAATGCTGCTGGAATAAGGACTTCCATTGTTGACTTGTGAGGAGAGATCACTATCCTTCCTTGTTGCCATATTGGGAGTGGGTGAGCTTGTCAAAGTAGAGGAAATCTCTTGTTGGACCCTGGGAGGAGCTTGCAGAACACTAAGGCTCAGGTTGTAATGGTTCCTTTTTTGTTTACTTAATACAAATAAGTCCATTCTTCTCAATGATTTGTTGTTAACGAATTATTTCATGTACTCCTTGGTCTATGTGATGAATATGCTTTGTTTTATGATGAATATTCAGGTGTTATGTAATCGTTTGCTTTGTTAGTGTATGCAGGTCTTAAAGTGAAGGAGGAGCTCATCTGGATCAGCAAGGCTGGACTGCTACAACAAGCGTTGGACCTAAGGTAAGATCGAAAACACTTGATCTCTCATAGAATAATGTGTTTTTAGAGAAGGATTGCTCTTGTTTGGTTTGTTTGTCACTAGAGAGTCTTAGACTCCTAGGGAGGTTAGGTTTTTCCACAAAAATAACTCTTTCTGCATGACAGTATGACTAACATATGTGTGATACATTTTATTTACAACAACAAAAGGCTTTTCTTCTGGTATGTACAATTGATTGGAAGACAATGGTATATTAGTGGAAGAACTGGCTTCAATTATTGAAGGAATATGATGATAGAAAGATTTTCTACCACTAACAGGGGGTTTCTCATTTTCTTGAACGGCTGGTAAAACATGTTTCTCTGACATGACTATGGGCCGGGGTACTTTTGGTCGATCTGGAATAATTCTCACCCGGCCATTTGATACAAATATTCTCTTAATATTTCTTTTTGAATCATCTGCAGATGCTAGAGATTTATATTGAATATACTAGTCATTGGGTAAAGCTTCTTTATCATAATGAACACCTTCAACTTTAGTGTTTCTCACCCCTACAATAACACAATCTTTTAGAACTGGCTGTCTTAACTTAGGATGCACTATTTTTTTAAACTGGAAAGAGGTTTGGATTAACACTGATAGATATTCACTATCTTGAACCATTTCCAAGCCTTGTACTCCTATCAAAGCTTTCCAACAATATTTTAAATGAATATCAGACAAACTAATAGCATAATCTGGATAGATAGTGCCATATTGACATCCGAGGATAGATTTCCAAGTATTGTACCTATACGGGCATGTTCATAATTGTTATGTCTGGTATCGAAAATTTCTTCTATGCATGGAGTATTAATACCATGATGGAATAACGGGGCTAATCCAATTCTTATCCCCCCAAAGTTCAAATACGAGAACTTATTTTCGGCTACATATTTTCAGAATTTTTTCAATTCATCTTTAGAAAACAAATTGTGACCTACAATTTGTACAGAAGGACTTGATACTTTTATTTTTAGTTCAACTTCTTTTAACCACACTTTCTTGGATATACTAAACATTGATGGAACAAGGTAAATTTCCTTAGAGCTCAAAACAGGCAGGTTCCAACTTTCTAGATCTTCAACTTTCTCATGTTCTATACGGTCAGATTCAAGGGATCTACAGTCTACTTCAGAAACAGATCACCTATCAATATTTGAGAATGATCTTAAGAAATTGGCCATGTTGAACTTTGACAAACTATTTCAGAGACTGACTAAAGCATCTTTTATCTACTGAGTATTTGTATAACAAATACTTTTCAAAGGCTTCCTGGCTAACTTCAGACTTTGTCTATAGAATGTGTTGTCTTCTAACAGGAACGGGTTTGTGACTCTGATACCAAATTTGGGGGCCACTTAACAGAAGACTAAGCAATGCAAGCACAACGCAACAATAGAAAGCCCTGGTATTAGAACATGTATATATATATGCATCTATACACATATAATTTATTTAGTACATTTTTTTCTTTTTTTTTTTCTCTTTTTTTATTTTTTATTTTTTATTTGAGGAACAAACTGAATGAAAATTTATAAGGTGGAAAAAAATAAGAATTCTTATTGACCATATTCACTTCTGAATTATCCTAAAATATTTTAACAAATTCTTCTCTTGTTAATGGTTTCTGGTAAAGCTTGATTCCATGTCCATTTACTAATAGAAGAGTTCTTTCTTCGTCAATACTCCTGATTCTAACTACACCATTATCAAAGACATTCTCAACCTCATAAGGTCCAAGCCAATGGGTTTGGAATTTCCCTTGAAAATTTTTGAATTTTGAATGAAAGAGCAATGCCCAATCCCCCAAATGAAACTTCCTTTCTTTAATGTACTTATCATGCCATTTTGAATTTTGTTGTTGCATTAAGATGGTCCTCTGGAAGGCCTCTTGTCTGATTTCATTGAGTTCATTTAATTGTGTCATCCTTTGCTTCTAGGCTTCTGACAAGTCAAGATCTAACTGGACTACTATCTTATAGGTCTGGATTTGGAACTCTATTGGAAGTAAGACTTGCTTCCCATAAACAACTTCATAAGGAGTATGTCCTATAATATTCCTCCATGTAGTCCTATAGGCCCATAAGGCTTCTGGAAGCTTTTCCAACCAGTCTTTCCTACGCAGATGTATAGTCTTTGTAAGGATAGCCTTGGTCACCTTATTTTTGGAATCAACTTGTCCATTGGCTTGTGGATGGTATGGAGTTGACTTTCTATGTTTTATCTTATATTGGTCCACAAGCTTCTGCACTAGTCTGGATGTGAACTGTGTCCCTTGATCTGTTACAATTTCTCTTAGAAGAACAAAATGAGTAAAAATATCCTCAAAAAGAAATGAAACTACAGTATTTTCATTAGAAAAAGTAAGTCCTTTATCTTCTACCCATTTAGTGACATAATCAATACATACCAGAATATACTTCTTTTGCTTTGAAGGTGGGTTGATTGGTCCAACAAAATCCAGTGCCCATTTTTCAAATGGTTCAATAAGTACCTATGGTTGTAGTGGAATCTCATTTGAAAGAGTAGGTATGCCCATTATCTAACAACTATCACATTGCTTAACATATTCCTTGGTGTCCCTAAAAATGGAAGGCCAATAATATCCTAAAAGTAGGATTTTGTAAGCAGTTCTCTTGTTAGAAAAATGTCCTCCACATGGCTCATCGTGACAAGGTTTTAGTATCTCTAGTAGTTCATCCTCCCAAACACATCTTCTAATGATGAGTTCTGGTCCTGTCTTATATAATTCCTGATTTATCCATGAGTAGGATGTGCTATTGTGGACTATTCTTCTTTTTTCTCTAGGAGATAAATCGAATGACATTTTTCCAGTGGCCAAATAATTAGCAATATCTGCATACCAAGGTGATTTAGTAGATACTGAAAAATATATTCATCAGGAAATTTATCTTCTATGGGTCGATCATTGTTTTCATTTTGTATTCTAGATAGAAAATCGGCAATTGTGTTCAGCTTTCCAGGCCTATCTAGAATGGTTATGTTGAATTCTTGTAAAACTAGGAGCGATCTAGTTATTCTTCCATTAGTGACTGGTTTATTCATTAGGTATCTAATGGAAGAATGGTCTATGTGGACAAAAGTTTCGTAGCCAATTATAAAATATCTGAATTTATTAATGGCATGAATTACAGCTAAGAACTCCTTCTCTATTATAGTATAATTTAACTTTGCAGGGGTTAACGTTTTACTGGTATAATAAATGGCATAAGGAGTGAGATATTTTTTTCCTAAAAGAACTCCTAAGGCTGAATCTGAAGCATCTATTGAGATATGGAAATGAAATTTCCAGTTAGGTCCTTTTAAGATGGGTGCTTCAGACATTCTCTTTTTCAATGTTTTAAAGGAAACTTGACATTTGGAATCCCAACTGAATTCACAATCTTTGGTGAGTAATTTAAAGAGTGGGGATGAAATTTTTGTGAAGTTTTCTATAAATATTCTATAGTATCAGGTAAAATCGAGAAAAATTCTAACATCCTTTTGACAACTTGGCACTAATAACTTGGAAATGACTTCCACCTTAGATGAGTCTACCTTAATTCCATCTATGGAAATATGGTGACCTAAAACAATTCCCTCGTTAAACATCATGAAACATTTTTCATGGCTTAATGAGAGGTTTGTTTCTTGACATCTTATTAAGACTTTCTCCAGGTTTTCTATCACTTTGGAGAAGATATGGATCAGAAATGGATCAGAAATGCCCGAGCCAACGGGGGATGAAAGAATCCCCATAGACTGTGTAATCATGCATGTACACTTCCACGCAATCACGGATAAGGTCAGAGAAAATGCCAAGGACTGCCCTTTGGAATGTTGTGGGACCATTACATAACCCAAAGGGAAGTACCCAGTAAGCATAAGTTCCCCATGGACAAGTGAATGTGGTTTTATCCCGATCTTCAAGGACCACCTGAATCTGGTTGTATCCACTAAACCCATCAAAGAATGAAAATTATTTTTTTCCTGCTAAAGTATCTAAGACCTGGTCTATGAAAGGTAGCAGAAAGTGGTCTTTTAATGCTGCTTTATTCAACTCCCTGTAATCGATTCATACTATCCATTTTCCATTCTTTTTAGGGATGGATACTAGGGGTGAAACCCACTGACTGTCAGATATTGGATAAATGAAATTTACATTTAATAATTTATGTAATTCTTCCTTAACAATTTCTTTTAGATTTGGGTTCATTCTTCATTGACGTTGTCTAACTGTTATTGCATTTTTTTCAATGTAGATAGGATGTATGCAAGTTTCAGGATCAATCCCTCTCATGTCAGTGTATTCCCATGAAAAAGCAGAAGAATGTTTCTGTAAAATTTCTATCAAGTGTTTCTTTTGAATGTCTTCCATGTTTTCATTGACATTTAAGGTTTTTCCTGGAAATATTTCTATTGAGCGATTCTCATATTTTTCCATGGACAACAATGATACTTGTTTGGAGGAGATATATTCGTTTCTACTACGCTCATAATGTGAGGAAGATTCATTATTTTCTAGTAGATTTAAAAGTTTGTCTTCCTCTTTTACTTGTTCAGCGACAAAAACAGGTTGTATATCTTCTCCATCTTCTACCCATTCTTCAGTTTCTGTATCTATTGTTGTTCTTTCAAGGGGGTATAATGTAAAATTATTTATAGAAATTCCATCTGAGATAAACATATCATCTGACCTACCGCCGATGAAAGCATCTGCTATAGCCAACCAAGGCCTTCCTAGAATTAAGGGATGTCCTCCTAGATTGTTCTTGGGTGTTAAGAACATGAAATCATCAGGATACTCCCAAGAATATAAGGATACACAAACATCCTCTAACACACCATCTAGTTTAATAACAGATCTATCTGCTAATTTCAATAAGGTTGGTGTGTATTGAAGGTTAGGAAGCCTAAGTGTGTCCATAACTTTTTTTCTCATTATGTTTATGGCTGCTCCTAGGTCAATCGTTGCGTTTGGTATTTCAGTTCCATTGATGTGAATTTTTACAATGGGGATTCCTAGGTCCAAATATTTTTGAATTGTCGTCTTCCCCATCATAATGTTTGCAATTTTTCTGACTAACTGAATTCTTTTTATATCCTTTCTTCTTCTCCCTGATCGTTGTGTACTTAATTCCTTAATTGTTTTTGCAAGAATTGGTATTTTTTTAATGACTTTCAATAAAGGAATCTTAATACAAACATTTCTCAATTCATCCATCATATTATAATTAGGAAAAATAATTTGTTTCTCTACTCCTTCATCGATTTTGAACCTTTTTGGGAAAGGTGGTTTAACTGATATTGATGGTTGTTCTATGATAGGAGCATCTATTTGAATTTCTTCTATTTGTTTAGTTTCTTTTTGAGGGAGAGAAGTATCCCCTTCTTCTGATTGATTCTTATGTTTTTTAAGATCAGATTTTGTTTTTTGAATGACAACAAGAGGGCTTTTCGGTAATACCCTTCCAGACCTTAATTGGACATTGTTTAGGTCTAGTGGGGTTATCACATAAGTTTGAGGATTATGACCCTCCATGTTGTATACTGGTTGTTATGGTACCTTATTATTAGGATTTGGAAGTGGTTGAGAGGGTAGATGATTTGATTTTTGTGGAAATGGTAAGAAAAGTTGCGGGTTTTGACTCTGTACTAGGACTTGTGGAAATTGATTGGCTTGAGGAATTGATTGGCTTGGGTTAAGAATTGTGGTGGAATGTAGGATGGTGAGTATTGTTGATATTGAGCATAGGCTCCATAAGAAATTTTCCATCCTTGATTCCAAGGTTGTGGTTGTGGCAGAGCCCAAGGCTGCCAGGCTAAATTCCAATTACTTTGTGAAGACTGGGAAAATTATTGTGTCTAAATACTTGTGGTTGATTTGGTTGGGGGTTTTTCCATGGTCTTTTGGCTATAAAGAACAGAGGGTCTACTAGTTCTGAGATTCCTTCGTCATTGAATACAACCTTAAGACCTAGTAAGGATGGACATTCCTTTGTATCATGATTATCTGCACATATGACACATGTTTCTATGGCTTTTGAGTCTAAGGGACACTCTCTCAGAGCATGTTTCTTCCAAGATTCGGGACAGAACATAGATAATGCACCATTTTCGAAATTTTGCTTGTTTTGTATTTTAAGGGTGTCTATTTGTTCACTTAGGCTCCCTAAAATATTTGTTTTAAAGGTGTCAAGAAAATTTCCTATTTCTACCCTACTAACTGTCCAAGTTGCAGACTTGTTTATTCTTGATAAGAGAGGGTCTCTAGGACTCTTTCCAACTCTTTCTTTGCCCCTTGAGATATGTACACATAAATCACAAATATCTACAAATGGTAGTTGGGAAATATCCCCTTTTCCTGTTAGGTTAAGGAGATCAATCCATTCATCTTTAACAGCTTTGAATAAAACAGCTTTTAAGGTCTCTTCATCCAAATTATCCATTTTTTCTCTTTTAACATTATAAAGAAATCTTTCTACCAAGTATTCAAGATTCTCATCTTCTTTTTGTCATTTTGAAGACTCCATCTTTAGGGTTACTAGGCATACAATAATCTCTATAATTTCCCAAGAAAGCCTCTTTCATTTGTGCCCATGTTGTTATGGAATGAACTCCTAGACTCATGAACCATCTTAATGCTGAGTCTTTTAATGTGGCAGGGAACAATTTCAACTTTTGAGCATCATGCAGATAGTCATATGATCTGCATAATACTTCAAATTCGAAGAGAATTGTCTTCGGATCTTCGTTTCTTTTCCCACAGAAGTTAGGAAGAATCGAGGGTGATATATTTTTCATTGTTAGGGTTGTATCTTCATCAATAATAGGGAATCCCAAAGGATCTTGATTTCCTATGCCTCTACCCCCTTCTCTACCTCTACCTCCTCTTCTTACTGTACCTCCAATCCTATCTTCCTCACCATGGACATTGTGTACTTCTCCTTCCCCTTCTTCAGCCATGATAGATTCTTCGGAGCTAAGATAATGTTATTCTAATATCTTTGGTTCCTCTATCAATGGTTGTTCAAAATAAATTTCCAATTCCTGTTCTTCACTAGGAATTTCTAATTCTTCTCCCACAATTTTTTCACGAAATGGGGGATAGAAATATCACTCCTTTGGTTGGGGATGTAGGATTTTCTTCAATTACAGCTTCAGTAGAAGAAGTAGGGGAAGTTTTGGATTGAATTTCTGATCTTCAGACTTCAGGAAGTCTTTGTCAATCTCTAAATGGAATTTGGGTTTGAGTAGGTGGTGTGGAATCTCGAAGTCATGGTGGAGGGAGTGGATTTGTGGGAATTAGACTTCTTCCTCATCCTACAAATGTACCCCTAGAGTCTCTATCCCTACACATGTCATGTTTTAAATTAATGATCGTTTTGTTTTTTTTTAACTTCTAATTGTACTTCCCCAGCAACGACGCCAAAATGTTTGGTCAACTCAATGTCCTTGAATTGGCAATCATAAGTTGTCAACCAGGGTGTGTAGACTAATGAAGTATAGGTGCACAATATGTGCTTAGAAGTTATTCATTAGGTCGTTATGTATTTGTCAAGATCTAAACTTAAGATGGGGCAATGTTTGTCAATTGTATTAGTATTGTAATTCTTAGGGATGTTGATTAAGTTTCCTAGGAGTTAATCTCTATCCAATTAGTTTATAGATGTTGTGAAGTTGATTTTATTTATGTTAGATTGTTGGGATTTTTTATCTTAAATATCTTCGTTGTAGCTCCTAATTCTCTAAGTGCAAAAATAAACCTATTATATCAACTACGAATGAATACTGTTGAACTCAATTGTTTTATGGGAGGTCTTCTCGCTTGTTCAATTTCTGCTCAAACAAAGTAATCCAAGCAACATCTATGAATTGAACACACTTCAGTTATGCTAGATAATAAGAAAAGGAAATAAATTTGTAGTACCAAGTATAAAAAAAATTAGATAACAGTCTAAGTTAGGTATAAAGCAAATTAAAGTTCTTATGCAGATAACAATTCAAGATCATTATACAACATTATCACACAAAACAGAGCAATTGAAGAATTAAAGGAAATTAGATTATATTTGATTAAAACCTACCACTATTTGTAGGGACCCTCCACATAGCAGTTCAGAGCTTCAAATAAACACAACACTTGCACATAAAAACCAAATTCATTCACACGAAATTTACAAATTGTTCATAAAACATATCATTCGACGTGCACCCAAATAAAAATGTGGCCATTAGCTTTATAGCATGTCTCTTGGCATAACTGTATGAAGATTTTAAGCCTAATATCTCTTAATCATATCTAAACTTATATCATGAAACCGTCGGTTTGCTATTTCAAGAGAAAAACGATAAGGTTTCAACTGATCTAGGGTTACGTTTTGCGTCAGTCTGGCGGTTGACTCAAAGTTTGACCACGATCTCTTGTGCCTCTTTTAGAAAACAAATTCGAGTGGATAGGAAGGTATCCATGAGGGAGTCATCCTCTATCCATCCGCACCTTTTGCGACTGACCTGGAACTATGGAACCTCGCGAACGATGAAGACAACTATGGAATCCTGGACTAGCTATGGAAATAAACTGATTTAGTAGCCAATTACAACTTTAATTAAAACAATAGGGTATATAGTTGAATATGAACAAGAAAACATACTAATGCATACCTTCATCAAAACCTGGTAGATATGGCTTTATTAAGTGGTAAATATATATGATAAAGAGAGGATCATTGGGCAAAAAGTATGTCATGGTAGGACAATCTTCAGACTCTGCAGTGCGAGAAAGGCAACACTTCTAGGCCTTGAACTGGGCACTGTGCACTACGCCCACAAGATGCTGGGGTACGCACAAGGGTAGTTTTGATGATTGGCACGAATGTAGGAAAATTATGTGAACATGATTTGGGAAGCCTAATATGTGACTGACAGACAAGTACGATGGGCATAATGATCTGTGCGTGCAACTGGCCAAATGGACGCAGGCTTATGGGGAAAAGCCACAACCAGAGTGGGTTCACCTATTTTTTCATACCTTGGATGTTATCCCAATGAATTGGTATGTAGGAATAGTTCTTCACCACGAGATAGGTGTTGGCTTATATGGGCCTAACCCAGGTTCGAAAGAATTATTTAGCCAAAAAAATCCCATAACTAGTGGCACTTTCGGCAACAGTCCATGGAGTGCGAACTGAGGTCTCACCCGAGGCAGTAGGGGAGGGTGCTAGAACCAAGTTTCCACACCCATGGGATGTTTAGATGTGATCTGGAGGGTTCGCACACTGTTTTGCAGCGTCGTGCTGGCCTGTTTCACACAGATCCAAACCCAGAACACTCTTTAATGGTTATTAACGCGTTGTTTACAGATCTACTCTATGTGACGAAGTATTAATTAGAAAAATATTTAAGAAAACATTTATTAGCTTAACTCAGTTCGCATACTTAAATTAACCGCACATTAAAATGTAAGCATAGGCGCATAGATCAAATAGTAATATCAATCATTCAAAAAGCTAGATCTGTGATACCTCAGATTAACACAGAATTATCAAAGCAACTTATCTTTATTTACTTTCTTCACCAATACATCGAGATCTACCCTGCACACTCAGTTGCAAGGGTCCTCACACACAGCTGCGGACTCTTCCAGGCCTATGCACACACAGCTTCAGAGCCTCTATCCACTACCCACACTCTCGACTCGGGCTTATAGACACTTACAGATCGTTCTTCCTCAAAAACCCATTACATTAAGATCATATTCAAAACTTACCTCTACCCCTAGAGCCTCGCTCTATTTATACCTTTCCATGGGCCGTGATCCATGGGTGGGCCGACTCAACTTACATTTCTTTACACTATTTTTTGGCATACTACCCTTTGACTTCGACCTACTACAAATCACGCTCCATGCCTCTCGCAAAATATTTACCTTTACCTTTCCCAAAATTGCAGGCTTTGCACCACATGACTGTTCGCGGGGCTTTTGCTACCCAACAGTCCCCCAACACAATCATCGTGACTCGTCCCAAGTCACTCGTTGGTGCGGCGAGACACGCTGTCGTGGCTTTGCAGTTCACCTGCCTCTGAGTGATGCTCATAATTTTACTGCTTCTTCCTTGTCTCCTGTGATGCTTCATCAGTCTCTGGCTTCATTGTTGCTACCCATCCTTGTGATCGATAATGCTCATTCTGCTCTGCTTGGTCATCACATAACAACCTGTGCTAGGATTTTAGCTCTAGTGGGCGAGCCCTATCCGGGACCTCCTTGTATCACCGCAGCCATTTTTGACCTTCGTATCTGCTTGTCGTACTGTCTATTGCAGCTTGTGTTGCAATTTTGCAAGACCTTTGCTGCTGTCTGCAAGATCCCAATCCTCAAGGTCCTTCAAAGGTGACTTGGGAACTTTGTGTCTACTCGTGGTCTTCATTCATCCATCCTTTCGCCTCTCTGTTTTGGTTGGTTGACCTGCCCCTGAGCGGGGTGATGGCATCCGGACCAATTCTGTTTCATGTCTCCCTTTTTCTGGTACATCCCCTATTATGGATGTTGGCTTCTGCAAAACACCTGCAGCTATCAACACCATACGTAGTAGAGAACCCTGTTGCTCCATCAGCCATATCACTGCCCTCGGGCTTACTCCTTATGCAGAGATAAGAAACAACTCCATGTTGATAGTTCACATGTATTCCCTGGAAGTGTAAATCACCAAGTGGACTCCCCCTTGTGATTTATAAGCAATTCTAATTTCAAATTCATCAGTTCCACTTGTTCTAGTGACCTCATTTGAAATCTGTGGCAACTCATTTCATATCTGACTTGTACTTCCTCTATTAATTGCCCGTCATCTGCTGCATTTTTCCATAATGTAGACATATTGTCATGAATAGTGACAGGAATTGTCACCTCTCTTCATATCAATGCATCGATGCACTTTTTATCGCGCAACCGCAAGCTTGTTAACGAGCCAAATCGACACGTAGCCTGGTCCTCACGCCTCTTTCCCCCAGACTACATTACCATCCCACGCTCTCTTTCAACTGGCTGGAGCGGTGAGACTGTCCCTCGAACGGTTAGTCAGGTAGCCTAGCCAGCCATGTAGAGCTTCAGGCGACTGCCATTCACTCGGCCTGGGAAGAGGTCTCCATTGAGTTTGGCAAGCTAAACCACACCCCCATCGGTAACTTCTTTGATGATATAATGCATTTGGAGTTTGCCAGGGAATTTCTTGAACTTACTATCATATAGCAACACTAGATCATTCTCCTTGAAGGTGCACACCTTAATATGGCAATCATGCCACGCTTTCTCACATTAATTCTGTACTTGCTGATGGAATTCAGCCAAAAACTGTTCCTCTTCTAGTTTTGCTAGCTGCGCGAGCCTTTCCTCCAAAGCCATGCGGTCTTCCATACCTGTGATTGCCGCGATCTGCAGACTAGGCACAATATATTCCATAGGCATGACAACCTCTTTGCCATAGACTAACTGAAACTGTATCTGGCTCGACAACTTGCACGTGGTTCGGTATGCCCATAGCATAGCAGGGATGCGCAAGTCCCAGTCATTTCACTGCGCATTACAGACCTTGGTCAATGCGGTCTCCAAGATTTTGTTGAATTTCTCAACTGTCCCATTTGCTTGCGGGTGGTATGGTGTACTTTGTTGGTGATATATTCAGAATTCCTTAGTGAGTACGTTGATTGTTTCATTTAGGAAATGCATACCCTGATTGCTCATGAGAATTTTGGGACATCCAAACCTTGAAAGTATGTTTTCGAACATAAATTTCTCAACTGTGGCAACCATACAATCCTTGACCAGTTGTGCCTCTGCCCATCACGTAAAATATTATGTCATGGTGATGATATAGCAGGTGCCTGTCTTCCCTCGTGGCTCAATAGATCCTACGAAGTTGATTGCCCACTTCTCGAATGGCTATAGCATCATTTGTGGCTGGAGCAACATTTCATCTCTCCACGATGGTTTCCATGTCCACTGGCATACGTTGCAAGCTCGACAATATGCTTTTGAATCCTGGTGCAGAGTGGGTCACCATAATCCTGCACGAAGAATCTTCTGGGCTATGGTACGACCTGCATAATGTCTGCAAGAAACACCCCCATGTGCTTCGGCCAGGATCTGACCTCGCTCGAATTCTGGGACATACCTACGCAATATTTCATCGTTTCCCATTTTGTAGAGATGTCCTGCAATCATGGTGAAGTCTGTTACGTGTATTACCATTTCCTTCTTCTGCTAAACAGAATATCCCGGCAGCGCGGTTCCTGTAGTTAAGAAATGGATTATATCCTCAAAGTGACCATCTGCTATGGGCACCGCATATAGTTGTGTATCCAGGAGTCCGTCTTATAGATTTGTGGGTTCTTCACCAGTCTCAATTTGGTACATGTGATCTGGGCTTGCATTTAGACATCCTATCTTTACGACAACCTCAAAGTCGTATTCCTGGAAAAACAGTAGCCATCTACAAATGCGCCCCCTCAACACAGGCTTGTTCACTAGGTATTTTAATGTTGAGTGATTGGTATACATCTTGAAGTGGCCTCCAAGAAAATAGTGGAAGAATTTTTGAAGGGTGTATACAATTGTTAATCCCTCGTGCTTGGTAGTGGAGTAATTCTTCTCGGCTTTTGACAACCAACAATTTGCAAACGAAATTGGGTGATCAATTCCCTCCACTCCTGGTTGTGTAAGTATTTCCCCTAGTGCGATACACGATGCGTCGACATGCACGTGAAACTCAATGTCCCATTTTGAAAAGACCAATATAGGAGCTGATGCCATCTTTTCCTTGAGCGTCTCTATAATTTTGTTGCATTCCTCATTCCAACAATGCATATCATCCTTCTTCAGCAATTGTTCCATTAGCGTTGTAATCTAGGTGTAGCTTTTGATGAACTTGTGATAGTAGCCTGTGTGTCCTAGTGTGGCGCGTAGTTGCTTGACACTTCACGACGCTTGTAAATTGAGTATGACGACGATCTCTGCTAGATCCACCATCAGGCCTTGCTTACAAACCACATGGCCTAGTAGGTTCCCAAATGGGACAAGGGAAGTACACTTCTTTAAGTTGAGCGCAATCTAGTGTTGACGGCAAGTATCCAGCATCAACCATAAGCTTGCTACATGTTTTTTAACCAGTCCAAACACGGTCCAATCATGAAGATAGACTTCTAAGAACTTGTGTTTATAAATTCGCTGAATGTCGCTACCACTATTCATGAAAATATCACCGACGCATTCTTCAGTCCAAAAGGCATCACTGTGTACTGAAAGAAACCCCATTCAGTGGCAAACATCATTTTTCTCCTGTATTCTGGTGTGATCTTGATCTGGTGGTATCCTGAGAACCCATCCGTGAAGGAGTAGGCTTCCTGCCCCCCAACATTTTCCAGTACCTCATCTGTAAACGGAGTTGGAAATGGATCATTGGTGCAGGCATCATTGAGCTTCTGGAGATCCACACAAATACGAATCTCACCCTTCTGTTTCTTCTCCTGCACAACCATCGAACTTACCCAATTGGACTCCTTGACTGGTTCAATGATTCCTACTGCCAACATCTTGTCTAGTTCTTTGCAGACTTTTGCTTTATATTTTGGGTTCAATTGGTAGGGTCGCTGCTTAACCAGTTTCACATCTGGCTTCAACATTATCTTCATCACTCCCAGGTCACCTAAGATCCCTTTGAGCTCCGTGATTTTTGTTGGGAATAAATATTGATATTTGCGAAGCAATTCAACAACCTTCTCCACTGTGGCGTCATCCCAATAGTCCCCAAGTGTTGCATACCTCGGTTCGTCTTCTGTTCCGATATTGACTTATCTCATTTTCAACAACACCGTGATATCTGGATCTTCGATTATGGGTCCATGCACCTCACGACTCCCTTCTGATTCCGGAGTATTGATGTTTTGTGGATCGTCCTCATCATCTTCTACCTGGACATTATAGCATTCGAGAGCCTGACTTAGTTGTCGTGACCAATTAGGATGCATCGTTTCTCTTGGTTCTAGTGGTGTCTTGAAAATGGCGGCCTTTACTAGCTGTAATGCGTCATCCATAGGATCCATCCATTGATCTTCAAAGACGAAGGTCGAAAAAAACCCTTCATGCAAGATATCCCACTCACCTGTGTCGTGCTGGAGCTCTGCTTCAGTATACCAGTTTCTAGGAATGACGTCCAGGGTGTGATAAAATAAGTGTACCCATTCTGGCTGAGGTTCTTCTCCGTAGGCTTTGATCCATCTGGTAAGGTGCATGCGTGGATCATCCCATCCATCGTATTTCTCTGTTAGGCGTAATTCTAGCTTCCCAAATCTGATCTTCATCATATTCCTACAAGTGCACCAATCTTCGAAAGTTCCTTCATGTGTTCCCCACCATCGCATAGGCGTCACATGCAATGCCCACCTCAACGCATCAAACCGTTGGTGCTATGGTACTGCGACTTCAAATTTAGTTAAGAATTCATCTATTATCGTTAGCCCATCATATGTCGGCATTTTGCGATCTTGGACCCTCACGCAATACAGAGATTTAGTCACCATGTTGCAATGTAGCCTAGTTACTCTATTCAACCTGTTGCGTCACTGCTCATCTCCTGACTCGGAAGTGTAGGATTCTTCATAGCCTTGTGATATTCATCTATTCTCTGCTGTCTTGACCCCTTCTTGCCATTATGCAGGCATTCTGTAGCTACAATCGATGTCGTGGTCGCTTTCTCTATCGCGCACAGGTTCAATGTAGCGTGGTCCTTCAACTGAATCTAGCGAAATGACTACGCGGAGTGGCTTTGTTTCAAACACCATTGTTTTCTTCTTTAAATTGATAAATCTGTTCATGTTGGTGGCCCAATCTATTCCTAACAATTTAGAATAGGGAGTACTTTCATCCATGAGTTCAATAACTTCAAAGTCCGTCCGAGTACTTGTGCCGTTAAGGTCTACCGTTACTCCTTACAGCCTTCCCATGGGCAGCACCTTCTGCTGATTTGCCATCCGTAGTTGGATAGGGAACCATTGTAGCATAGGCTTACCCATGTGTTCCCACGTATGTTTAGGCAGTACGTTGGAATCTGATCCTAGATCTAAAATGACCTGATCCATTTTATACCCGCCGATCTACACTATGAGTCGCATTTCCCTCCTGGTCTGCGATGCATGTCTTCCTAACTTTCAAACTATGCAAGGTTTACTCCATCATGTACATCTATTTATTAGTTCCCGCAAGCCTTTAACTACCTTGTTGTCACGAAGCAATTTTATACACATCTCTAAAAAGGTAGTTATCAGCGAGGGATCCCTGACCATCTCAGGCTGATCCCTACTACCTAGGGTAGAGACTTCCGCGAAGCTTTCCCAAGCTTCCAGATATGTCTCCCTACCCACCCCTGCATCTCCCTTACTTAAGTTCCTGGTGGTCGTGCCACTTCTCAGTACCATGTTTATGTTGGGATCTTCCTTGTGGGGTTCAGACCTCATCATTTGTACGTTCTCAGTCGTTGTTGGTTGCACTACCATTTTCTCACGAATCTATGCTATTAGTGTTGAGCAATCTATTAGCTCATGATCAAATTATTCAGAATAACCACATGAAATTCTTGTGGGGTTGGTACAATCCCGCACATAATGTCTTGGTCCCCCGTAATTGTAGTAGATTAGCTGCCCACAACCCCTTCCTGGCCCCATTCTGCCCCTTCCTCGTCCATGGCCCTAGAACCCACCGCAATCGCTGCAGCTGGATCCTGACCGCATGCCTCAGTTTGCATTCTATACGTAGGTGACTGGTCCATTAACAATTGGTAGCTACAACAGTCTCTTTCGTCATGGCCTACCAACTTGCAAAAGTTGCAAAATAGCTGTTGGGGGGTCTAGTTGTATGTTGGTAGTAGATGGCAATTATCCGTGTTGTGCTTTCCTCCTAACTGACAAATCACACACTAAAGCGGGGCTACGGTGCTAGATCCTGCCTGTGCCTTTGGTCGCAACAGTGTTGGTCCCCCTGTCGTCACAAGATTCACTAAGACCGAGCAGTGATCTTTGTCGTGTCCCTGGCTTTTGCACTTTATACACCATACTTCCTCCTGGACTTCCGGTCGTGGCACTTGTTCTTGTTTTAACTTCGTCATTTCCAAACACAAGTTTTGGATCTACGCTTGGATTTGTTGAATTCCCAACCCCGGGTCTTGTAACGGAGTCTCGTGTAACCACATTGCTGTCTCTAGTGCTTCGGCCTGGGTTGAGATCTTCTGTTGTGATAAAGCCATCCTCAGATGTGGTGTTAAGGATGCCATTAACCAAGCGTAGTGTTGCGTATCTATCAATGTCATTTTATCCTCGCGAATAGTACTTTTCAGTCTTTGGTCCAAATGCCATGGGGTTTCACCAGGCATCATCGCGATCTCTTTGAACCCTATAATACACTATGTTTTTTACTTCGGCCGACTAAATTCATTCTTTAATTCAGTCTGGATGTCTGCGGTCCCTGCCATTGGGTGATCGCTTGAGAACTTTATGTACCATGTCAATGCTCGGTCTTACAGCATACTGACTAAGGTAGCCTTTTTGATATTATCATCTGTAATTCGCTACGGGTTCCATATTGATGTTAATACAAACCAGAATTATTCTAGGTCTTTGCCTCTTATGCCTTTGAATACTGGTAACTGGATCGCACTCATCATTGTTACCCTGTCCTTGATTTCTTTGAGTACCCACATTTCACACCAGACACCCTTTAGGCAGATCATAGTCCCAACAATGAAACCATTTGTTGGCTTATATGGGCCTGACCCAGGTTCGGAAGAATTATTTAGCCAAACAAATCCCGCAGCTACCAGCCCTTTCGGCAACAGTCTGTGGAGTGCAGACTGAGGTCTCACCTAAGGTAGCAGGGGAGGGTGCTAGAACTAGGTTTCTGCACCCTTGGGATGTCTATATGTGATTTGGAGGGTTCGTGCGCCGTTTCGCAGCATCGCACTAGCCTGTTTTGCGCAGATCCAAACCCAGAACACTCTTTACTAGTTATTAGCACGTTGTTTACAGATCTAATCTATGTGATGAAGTATTACTTAGAAAGGCCTTTAAGCAAACATTTATTAGCTTAACTTAGTTCGCATACTTAGATTAACCACATATTAAAATGTAAGCATAGGTGCATAGGTCAAACAGTAATATCAATCATTCAAAAAGCTGGATCCGCGATACTTTAGATTAACACAAAATTATCAAAGCAACTTATCTTTATTTACTTTCTTCACCAATACATCTAGATCTGCCTTGCGTACTCAACTGCAGGGGTCCACGCACACAACTGTGGACACTTCTAGGCCTCTGCGCACACAGCTGCAGAGCCTCTATCCACTACCCACACTCTCAACTCGAACTTACATATGCTTACAGATCGTTCTTCCTAAAAAACCCATTACATTAAGATCATATTCAAAACTTGGCTACCTTTACCCTTAGAGCCTCGCTCTATTTATACCTTTCCATGGACTGTGATCCATGGGAGGGCTGACTCAACTTACATTTCTTTACATTATTTTTGGCAGACTACCCTTTGACTTCGACCTACTACAAATTACGCTCTGCACTTCTCACGGAATCTTTACTTTTACCTTTCCCAAAATTGCAGGCTTCGCGCTCCATGACCATTGCGCAGGGCTTCTGCTACCCAACAATAGGCGAATGGGATATCCTGCACGAAGGATTCATGATGACATTTAGTTTTGAGGACATGTTTGATGGTATTGATGAAGTGCTACAAGAGATTAAAGTAGCCATCTTTAGGATACTACAGGATCCTTTAGACCTGATGCAGTCTGAATGGGCTACTCAGCTGAGTCACACACTGGAATGTTATAATGTAATTGCTGAAGAAGATGATGAGGATCCACAGAAGATTAACATTCCAGAGAAAAAAGGCCACCGCAAGGTTTAGGGACCACAAATCGAGAACCTTGATATAACCGTGCCAGTGAAAACTAGACAAGGGAACATTGGTATGGAGGCAGAACCCAAGTTCGCAAAGATTGGAGACTACTAGGATGATGTGACGACGGTTAAGGTCATTGAATTACTCCATGAATATCAAGACTTATTCCCTAACAATTTTACACATTTGAAAGGAATAGTTAGAGATCTAGGAGTGATGAAGATCACGCTAAAGCCTGATGCGAAGCCAGTTAAGCAGAGGCCTTACCGCCTAAATCCAAAATACAAGGAGAAGGTCCTCTTAGAGCTAGACAAAATGCTTGCAGCAGGCATTATTGAGCCTGTGGAAGAATCCGATTAGGTAAGCCCTATGGTGGTGCAATAGAAGAAGCAGATGGATGAAATAAGGATATGCGTGGATCTCAGAAAACTGAATGACACTTGTGTGCACGATCCTTTCCCAACTTCATTCATCGATGAAGTGTTGGACAATGTAGGTAGCCAAGAAGAATACTCCTTCATTGATGGGTTCTCTAGGTACTACCAAATCAAAATCACGCTGGAGGATAGGAGTAAGAAAACCTTCGCGACTAAGTGGGGTTGTTTTCAATACACTGTAATGCCATTTGGGCTAAAGAATGCGCCGGCTATATTTTTGCACATGGTTGTCGCAGAATTCAAGGAATTCATTCATAAGTTCCTGGAGCTCTATTTTGATGACTGGATTGTATTTGGACTGGTTAAGCACCATGTAGCGAGCTTGCACTTGATGTTGGACACCTGTCGAAGATACCAAATTGTGCTCAACCTTAAGAATTGTATTTTTTGCATTCATTTTGGGAACCTATTGGGGCATGTGGTTTGTAGACAAGGGATGATGGTAGACCCCATGAAGATCGTGGTAACTCCGAACTTGGAAGCGTCGCGGAGTGTGAAAAAATTGTGTGGTACCTTGGGATATATAGGATATTACAGATCACCGCACCGATGGAAAAATTGTTGAAAAAGGGTGTCTCGTTCTGTTGGAACGATGACTATAAGAAAAGCCTCGATATATTGAAAGAAAAGATGGTTAACGCACCAATTCTAGTCTTCCCAGACTGGAAGAAAGAATTTCATGTACATGTTGATGCGTCATGTATAGCACTGGGGGTAGTACTAACACAGGATGGCAGAGAAGGCTTGGACCACCCTATCGCGTTCGCAAGTCGCTGATTATCCAAAGCAGAGAAGAACTATTCCACCACTAAGCACGAGGTGCTAGCTATGGTGTATGAGCTCTAGAAGTATCGACACTACCTGCTAGGAGGTCACTTTAAGATGTATACAGATATTTCCATGCTGAAGTACTTGGTCAATAAGCCTATGTTCCTGGGGAAAATTTTCAAACGACTCTTATTGTTCGAAGAGTATGATTTTGAAGTTGTTGTGAGGCCTGGAGGATTGAACGTGGGTCCTGACCACTTATTGCGCATTGAGACAGGGGAGGAACCCACTAATTTGGAGGAAGGATTACTTGACGCATAGCTCTTTGTTGTGCACTTCATGGATGGACATTTTGAGGATATAATACACTTCCTAACAACAGGAATTGCACCAGAAGGATACCCTCTCCAACAAAAGAAGGAATTAGTGGTGTGCACGGCAGATTTCTCTGTCACTGTTGGGCATCTATACAAGATGGGGACTAATGAGATACTGCAAAGTTATGTACCTAAGTTTGAACAAAGCAACATCCTCATAGACGTGCATGGGGGCGCTCCGGGAGGACATTATGCAGAGAGAGCAACCGTACAAAAGATTCTATGTGCAGTTTTGTGGTGTCCAACCCTTCATCAGGATTCAAAAGCATATTACAAGGCATGTGATGTATGTCAAAGAACAAGCAGGCCATCACAGAGGGCTAAAATTCCTTTGAATCCACAAACGACATTGCACCCTTTCAAGAAGTGGGCAATCGATTTTGTAGGACCTATTCAGTCCCAATGAGAGATAGGTGCAACGTACATTATCACTGCGATGGAGTACATGACTTTTGGGCATAATCGTAGCCGGTGAAGGATTGTACAGGTGTGATGGTTGTGAAGTTTCTATTTGAACATGTACTGGCGCGATTTGGATGTCCAAATATCTTGATGAGTGATCGTGGTACGCATTTCCTGAATGAGACGATCTGTGCACTAACGGAAGAATTTCAGGCGTATCACCAGAAGAGCACACCTTAGCACCCACAGGCTAACGGGATAGTGGATGCATTCAACAAAGCGCTCGAAAACTCACTGACTAAGGTATGCAATGCTCAGCGACGTGATTGGGACCTACACATAGCTGTAGTATTATGGGCTTATCAGACAACATGTAAAAAGCTGACAGGAAAAACGCCTCTTAGGCTCATATACGAGGTTGAAGTTGTAATGCCTATGGAATAAATCATGCCTAGTCTACGCATAGTAGCGCTCATAGGTATGACAGATCGTAGAGCCTTAGAAGAGAGGCTCATGTAGTTGGTTGAGCTCAAAGAAGAGAGATTTTTGGCTAGATTTCACCAGCAAGTCCAAAAGCAGCGTGAAAAGGCATGGCACAACTAACATATTAAGCTACACACCTTTAAGGTGAATGACTTGGTGCTGTTGTATGACAGTAAGTTTGATAAATTCCCTGGAAAATTCAGGATGCACTGGTTAGGGCTGTATGTTATTAAGGAGATTACCGACGGTGGCGCAGTCCATTTGGTTAAGTTGAATGGAGATCCCTTCCAAGGAAAGGTGAATGGCAGTCATTTGAAGCCATACAAAGGTGGCCTGGCCATCTGACTAGCCAACATAAGCATAGTCTTAGCGCTCCAAGCAGTTGAAAGGAGGTGCGGGACTATAAACTAAATTACCTGATTTGGAGAGCTACGCGATGTCAAGACTGTTTGAAGTAGCAAAGTGTCACAGGGTCTGTAACATCACCAAGACAGTTGCGTTAGCGCACAGGTCTGCCGAAAAGTGACCATTAAAGTCACTATTCACAATTTGATGGTCATTTTGAGGCCAAATAGAGTGGGCGACAACCATTTAAGGTGAACTTTATGGATTAGATTCTTGGAAATATGCTGCCAATCTAGCATTAATGGGTCAAATGTGTGGGCAACGGTCGACTTTGAATTCGAAAGGCCCTATAAATTACAAGTGGTTGTCCAGCAGAAAACACTTGGAATTTTGAGAACTAAGTTGTTGTGCACTCAAGTATACATGAACTGAGACCTATTCAAGACTTTGAAAGTGAATTCATTATTTGATCAACTACTAGAGACACTGCAAGAATTGTGGAATAGCGTTATGCCAGCACCCACAGAAGCCATGGATAAAGGATTAGTGACAACCAAAGAAGCCACACAGGAAATTGCGATAGTAGAAGCCCTAGAGAGCACCAGAATAATAGCTGAGGTCCCTAAATCACCCAGAAGACCGAGACCTAAGAAGGACAAGCAGGCTATGATCCTGGTGCACTTCTCACCACGAAAACCAAAGAGGACCAAGCTCACCCTGCAGGAAAAGGGGAAGGCCATTAATCTGGAGGTTGACGAGGAGGAATCTGAAGAAATCCTGGTGGAGGAGGAGGATGAGGAAATGGAAGTTTAAACCTAGGTTGCAGACCGTATTACCCGATGACCCGAATATGTTCCTATGTGCCGAAGGACATAGATGAGAGAAAGAGCTCTCTGCAAACCCCATTTCTCCTAGATGATATTGTTTTTGAGGGGCCGCACTTAGGACGAGTTCTTATACTGAAGTTTGAATATTGGGACCTCACAGATCATGATAAATTCCCGCATTTAGCGACTGAGTAGCTAATGCATTGACAGATTGAAGTGACAGCTGGAATGATTGAATTGGAGCCACACAAATGGCTTAGGAATATAGAGAAAGCTAGGTTGCTAAACCTGCCTTGGGTGTTACATTACCACCACACCCCAGTGACCATCTTCATCATCAGACAACTACTTTTCTTGGTGCATGATGGATGTTTATGGCTGGAGGAGCCCATTCCCATCACAGATCCCTTGATTCATCAAATCACATAGCTGCCTTATTCATGGGAGGATGTAGCCAATATATCAGAGGGAGAAGGTGGAGAGTTGGCCCTCGCGAAAGAAATGAAGACGAAGTTCAAGTTGGAGAAGAAGAAGTGAGGATATGCCATCTCTAACATTACCAACCCCGCAGTCAAGGTCATGATACAAATAATAGCAGGAAAAGTGATGTAGAAGTACCACGCAGATGAGGTGCCCGCACCTGTGATTGCACTAGTAGTCCAATGCGCTGAAGGATTCTAGTTCAACTAGGTGAATTATATATGTGGAGAGTACCTTATGAACTATCGCGAGGCACATGAGTAGGGAAAAATGTTTTATTACACATGGCTCCTGTTGTCAACTGTACTAGTGGCATGGGAGCTGCCCGAAGAAAACCAATTCACTCGGTCACACCGAAACTTCCAGAGGTAGCGAAGTACGCTTTGCTATTGGTGACCAAGGACACACAACAGATAAAAGAAAGCAAGATCTTTTGGGTCTTAATGGAGATGAGCATTAGGATGGGGATCAATCACAAGCCATGGTTGTTGCCCATAATATATGCTAGTTTGAAGAGCTTTATAGAGTTCAAAGTAGATTTCCACCATGTTTTTATCAAGGGGTGGAAGGACCCTATGAAGACATGGCATAACCTACTATACCTGGCGACTGATGATGTAATTTTTGTAGTCCTTGAGTCTTGGCTTTCAGAATGGCATGCTCCAATAGGCTCCATGATGGAAATAGATAAGTTTGCCACACAGCACAAGAAGGAAGAGACAAAGCTCTGAATGGTGCAGCTGGCGGAGAAACGCAAAAAGGAGGAAGTAGCGGCTAAGGCCCAGGAAGCGCGCGAAGCCACGAAATTGGTGGAATTTCAGAAAGCAGGAGGAGAAGAGCACGAAGGAAAGAAGTCACCTTCTCCTGGGATAGAGGCAGAAACAAAGAAAGAACAAGGTGGCGCAGACCCGTAGATGACATCCACCCAACTCAAGTGGTCATGACCACAAGAGCATGCAGTGCCATGAAGGAAAACAAAGGCATCAAAGACATCCTTCGACCCAATCATCCTCACTAAGGGGAATTTGCATGATATCGGAGAAAAAATGAGGGATGTCACTGTGGAGGCTCTCCAATAGTTTGAAGAGCAGTAGCAGTTGGTATTGGGGGCTCTCCAGACAAAGTTGCAGGGGTTGCAGGTATGCACTCCACAAGCTGGTACAGTGTCAACTAGCCTCGCGATCAACACTTCAACTGCCAAGGAGATGTTGTGCACAAGGGTGACCAACATGATAGTGCTACCAGATGGGGCACTTACTAAAGAGAAGGAGGCCGACAGGCCTGTGGTTAGCAGTTTGAAAGGGGTAGGATTGAAAATGGTTGCGTTCCCTGAGGAGATGCTTATGGTGAAGGTAAATTATAAGTGCAGACATGAATGAATTCCTCTAGCTCGATAATGGGTCTAGCCACAATAGATACATTCTATGGAATATTTCCTTAGGTTAGAATCAATCAAGAGGGCCTACCTCTTAGTTGCTTATCCTACTTGATGATGTCCTCACTTGCTCGCTCCAGCAATCTCTCGCTTCCTTCTTCAAGTTCTTGAAACAAGTAAAAAAAACAACAACACACAAACATAATAATAGACAAATTGCAATTCAACCTACTTAATGAGTCGAGAATCATTAAGACACGAATATGTAATATTACAAAACATGTAGGAAATCAATCGATATTTGCATATATTAATACCAAAGAGAGATTACAACCATTCGTCTTGACATCACAGTCTTCCTCTGACAAGACCAGGTTCCCACACACTTCTGCTAGCAGTTCATGATGGCTTCAAACAACAATAGTTTAAAGGCTCTTCCCTTTAGGCTTCACTCCAAACCAAACACACTTCTCCGTCACACAACTAGATGACTACAACTAATAATAGCTTGCTTGTCTAATCAAAACAGTATACTCACACTCAGCCAAAACTCTAACTAGCTTGTGCTTGGGAAGAAGGGAGGTTTATATAGGAAATATGGATGGGAGATGGATCCTCTTTGCATGGGAGAAGGACTTATCCCTTGAGGTAGTTCCATCATTATAGGGGAAAGGAGCCCAAACTGTCATCCTCGACCCCATCCGGCCAAACCATTTACCAAACTTCCGTTACGGAGCTTCTAGAGCTAGAAGCTTTGGCTCTAATTTAAAAAAATTTCCATAACAAGATCAACGTGACTAGAACACAGCTCAGCCACACCGGTCGGAATGGGGAATAGTGCTAATATCTCCACATCGACACGAGGGAGACAAAGGTCATTAGCACCGACCTTGTAAATTGGGAAAAAGAAAAGTTTCAGGGGAAATGGTGCAAAATGGAAATGATTTGCTCATGAAGAGGGACATAATGGGAGTTTCTCCATGAAGGCAGAGCATGCGGAGTTAACTGTAGAGGTCCTCCAAGATCAAGCAATGGGGATTACAAGGATAGTGACAAAATTTTGTGTAATAGATGCCCCCTAAAGTGTGAAGGTCGAGCCAAAGTGAGGGATGAAATTGTTTATAAATCAGTGCGGAGAACCAGTCTACTGTTGGAAAACCTGCAAGAAATTACATATATATACACATAAACTGAGATCTCTGTCAAATGATACATGAACCGGGGCATGGAAATAGCCATCCAGAGAATGATCATGTAAATGGATCCAAGTATGGGCGCAGCCATCCATCAAAGAGGATCATAATGAAACCAAGGTATGGTCACAACCATCCATTAATGAGAAGGATCACATATGATAACTCATGGTCTAGTCGTAACTAGCCATCTGAAAGAGACATGCATATCATCATAACCATGTTACACCACTTCACAGCCTGGACTTTTGTGATCTGAGTCTAGAGTCTTGTGCTCCAATGCGACCCAATCAAAGTATATATCCTAGCATGCGAATAGGTTTGTTGACGTCAAACATGCTAGAAAGTTGATTGACTACCAGTCAATGATGTAAACTGTTAACAAGTGTGAGAGACACCACCAATAATGACAATGGCCCTCAAGGTACTATTAACACAATTCACAGAATGTGAATATAGGAACTGGAGATGAACACCCATGAAATCACTCGATCGAAAGCCAATGATGTGAACTTGTCGTCTAGTGCAAAGAACTTTCCATTGAGGCATGCAAGCTCTAAGGTACTGCAAGGGAGTCTCTGGATCAACTTCCAGATAATGAGTTGAATTCGATGGAAAGCGACCATATCAAAGGAGGGTCATAATGAATCCCACATCATCGATGCGAGATGAGAGGATGCAAAATGATGTTTGATGATACAGAGAATCAAAGGTAAGTGTAACTGTAGAAGGAAAACTTTTGAACATATCGGCGACACAACTGGAAGTTTGGTAGCTTTTGGATCCATAGGATCGATAATCATGGTGACGTAGCAGAGATGAGATGGAAGGAAAACTGAATGGCCCAAACCCATGACGATTAATGATGCAAAGGAGGATGTCCCAACCCAACACAAAGCAAAGAGTGTCATGTTCAAGAGTGAGCTGCTGATAAGATTGATAGATTTCCAAATTTCCCCCCACCATTTCTGGCGAGTACCCCAATTATGTTTCAATTGCAAGCTTGAAGGGGATAACATATGCTTGCACTATAAGTTCATCCTTATGATGAACCTAACCTAGTAACGAGCCCTAGGAAGGAGAAGCTCATGTTCATCATGGTGATGAATCTGATGTCGTTTAATAGTTTAATGAGTTCGACAAAGGTGTAACTAGGTATATTTTTCATGTTTAGAGAGTTTGAAAAAGACATGTAAAAGAAAACTCCACATGGTCCCTTTTCATACATTTGTGTCTCTCGAGCCCGAAAAAGTAGAAAAAAATACTTGAGAGAACCGCTTGACCATTTCAGCCAAGGAGTACCTTTTTCGTAAATAGTGCCTCCCAACCCAAAAAAGGGGTAAACTTATATTGGGCGCACAACATGTCACATCCATTAATGAGTTTGAAACGACAAGGGCTTGACCATATTTTCGTTTTTAAAGGGTCGGAAAAGAGCTGAAAGCAGACCCCCCATTTTTATTCTCTTTAACGAGTCAAAAAGGGAAAAAATAATCAACAATATTTTCATATGAGTTTAACGAGTCGAGAAAAGAGCTGAAATGTGACTCATCGTCATCATTGAACATCCATCACCTATTATTGCACAAGTAAGGCAATGCATATTATCGATTCCTTGAGGAAAAATAGGTCAAAAATATTTACAAAACTTGACATTTTCATGAAAAAAGGAATAAAAGGGGGAAAAGTAAATATATTTTTACCATTTACAGTTTTACCTTTGCAGTGAAGACCTTTTACCCACTTTTACCCTAGTTGTTCTTGAGAGGATTGCAGGATATTCGAAAGTTCAATCGACGAGCCGTCAGTTCTAGGTAACAATCGAAGCCCTGAGCTCCATTTTCATGCCATTCGTTTCTATTTTTAGCCATTTTTTGGATTTTTAGGGAGGTTTTTTGGAAAAGAAATTTGCCCTCGGTCAGCACAATTTCTGGGCACGGGATCATGCCAGCCGAGGGTGATTTGCAAAACCATCCATGCTGACTAGTGCAACTATTTCTGAAATAGGTGCGATAGTGCCAAGGATAGGGAAAAACATTTTTTTCTCAAGAACTGCCCATTAAAACTTGAATTTTATGTGCCAAAATTGATCATTGACTTAAATAAATGGTTTTTGCAGGAGAGAAATTACCAAAAATGGTGGATTGGAAGGAAAGAGAACATGAGGATGTTGACACCCAGGCATTGAATGATCCAAATTGCCTGGAGGCTTTGAGGGTTTGTAGGCTCCTCAAATTTTTCCTTACCCTAGGCATGCTGGCCCTGCCCGAGTTGCTTCAATACTTGATAAGCCTTTGGGACATCAATCGTGAGATTTTCATCATTGGGGACCAGGAGCTGGAGTTGACAAATTGAGACATCTACTTCATCACTGGACTGTCTCACAGAGGTGAGCCAGTGAACTTGTATGGGTCACGTCTGGTCAGGGCAAGTATATCTTCCCTGCTTGTCGAACATTGTCTTGAGGCCCTGAAATCCAAGAGTTGGAAGATAGAGATTTCCAGTGTGCGTGATTTGACACTGAGGATGCTTATGTTGACCATCAATAGAGTGGAGAGGTCCCAAGTGGAAAATAAGACTAACAAGTCGAAGTTCCTTTATGTTATTGACTGCACAGCTCCTACGATCTTCAACTGGGCAGAGGCCATGAAGATGAACATCAAGTGGTAGTTTTCCAAGGCCAAGGCAGGGAATCTAAAGTTTGGCTTCGAATCACTACTTGTGACCTTTTTCCTTGAATGAGTGCCACTTTTCCAGTATTAGTTGACTGAGGTTGATCCTCCTATGTCACGTGATCCGTAGATAGCCCGCTGGAGTCAATTGATGCCCAGGATCACTAGGGGGTCAACATATGTCATACTGACCGACATTCTTCTCATGGCTACGACAAGAGAAGATCATTATGGAGGACTGGCCATATAGCGGCAATGATTTCCGTGGAGACCCAGATATGCCCTTACCATATGGAGAGGAATTTGATGATGAAGTTAAAAAATCAACTTTTTGATTTTGATGTTTTTTAATTATTTTTGGTATATGCATGCTTATAACATTTCACTTGTCTATGCATATGTTGGACCAGAGAAGCTAGTCAAGATGTCCCCGATAGCTAGGCGCGTCCCCCATCCTATTGATGTTGTCGCCCCTTATGAGGAAGGGAGTGATAACGAGGAGGAGATCGCAAGGAACCTTGAAGGGTTGACTCATGGTATCCCAGAGTATTCTCGGATAGGAGGCATGCCCCGACAGTACCAGAGGCACACAGTGGGAGTCTCAGATCGGATTCGCCGACTACTGAGTCGTGTTGCATGAGCCATCTCATGCTATCATGACCACCATGCTAAGTAGTTCCTAGGTCCATCACTTAATATTTTTTTAGTCCCATGTGCCATAGATGTATGAGGCCTGCAAGCTGCCGATGTTATTATAAACACACATATTATTTTTTGGGGTTCCGATGTATCAAACACTCTCACAAATATCTATCTATCTATCTATCTATCTATCTATCTATCTATCTATCTATCTATATATATATATATATATATATATATATATATATATATATATATATATATATATATATATATATACATACATATATATACACATATTGTATAATATATACATACATATATATGTGTGTATATATATATATATATATAAATATATATACATACATACATATATATATATATATATATACTATATATATTTATATATATATATATATATGTATGTATATTAATGTATGTATATTATATGTGTGTGTGTGTGTGTGTGTGTGTGTGTGTGTGTGTGTGCGTGTGTGTATGTTTTATTTTCCTGTCTATTATGGTACAAATGGTTTTTCTTATCTTTTACATGTTTTGTAAATGTCTATCCAACACGTAATTAACTAATGCATCTGTCAATGTATTCATGCATCTAGGAATATGATGATATGTAATATAATCAAAATGTCTTTCCAATAGATGGCTACGGATATAAATTCATAATATTTGAGGTTCCTGATGGAATATTTCCCATTGATTTGAAGGACGACAAGCTGTGAATCCAGGTTAACAACCAATTCCTTGATGCCCAAGGCGATGGCTTCTGACAATAGTTCGATGACCGCATTGTATTCAACAATGTTGTTGGTTGTACAACCCAGGCAAATACCTTGAAGATTAATCAACTCACTGTTAGGGTTATAGATAGCCCATGCTGTAGATGATAGGTTCCGGGCACTTCGACAAGCACCATTAGTGAAACAAACGTGAGGAGTTGCAGACATCTACAAAGCAAGAAAATCATATTAAACAGGAAATTTGTTTGAAAACTATCACAAAAAACCACACTGTACAATAATGAATCACACACTAATGTACATAAGTAACCATGCAAGATGACCTAGGCATAGTACTTTTTGAGGTAAAGGCCATTTCGGGGCTTATGGAGAGGATTTCCTTCATAATCAATAAGCTCATATGCTCCTTTCTGCAAAACGTGTTTTACAATATAGGGCCCATGCCACATAGGTTCGAACTTTCCTGCCCCTAGCTTATCATTAGCTTGGTTGTATAGAAGGACCAAATCACCCTTAGAGAAAACGTGAGGGGAGACCGACTGATCAAAATGGGATTTAACCTGTTTCTTTTGTGCTTCGATGACCAAGGTAGCGAGATGACGAGTCTCATCAAGTTGTTCTAAATATAAGAGGCGTTTCTCTTGAGGTGATGTTTCGGGGAGTAGTTCAACAACTAACTTGAGCGAAGGAATCTCACATTCAATCGGTAATGTTGCTTCCAGACCATAGACCAGCTGGAAAGGTGTGAAACCAATGGTGTCTTTGGTTGAAGTTTTGTAGGCTCATAGAGCTGAAAAAAGCATGAGATGCCAATTTGACTTGTGCATCCCAATAGTACGTTGAAGCATGGTGACCAAAACCTTTTTCACGACTTCAACTTCGTCATTGGCCTGAGGGTAATATGGTTGAGCCATCATGGTGCAAGCCCAATGTAGATGTTAGTTCTACCATCATGTAATCTCTGAAATGGGAGCCATGGTCTGTGACAATGGCTTGGCATACGCCAAACCTAGAAATAACATAGTTAAAAAGGAATTGAGTTGTCGTCTTACCATCTACAGAATATGTAGGCATCTCTTTAGCCCATTTGGTGAAATAATCCATAGCAACGATAACATAGCCATGCCCCCCGGCCAAACAAGGGTTACATGTCATATAATCGATTCCCCATTTGGAAAAGGGACCAATGGTAATGACGAGGTGTAGGTGAGTAGGTGGGGCGCGCATCTTACATTGGTAGATTTGGCATTTGTGACACTTACAGACAACAAGAATGCAGTCTTCGAATATAGACAGCTAGAAATAACCAGCATAAAGGATTTTTTGAGTTGTAGCATAACCAGACATATGACCACCACATGCCCCGGAGTGGCAGTCATTGGGAGATCTTTCAGCTTCCTCGATTGTGAGGCATCGACGAACAACATAATTGACACCAACATGGTCTAAAGTATCACCAATAATATGGTATGGTTGGGAATGATGTCAAATCCTTCGATGATCATCCTTGTTCAACACAGACTGGAATGTGGAGGTTTGGAGATACACGATGATATCACCGTACCATGGATCAAGGTACTAATCAGGAAAAGGGTCTCATCTGGAAGTTGTTCATTTGCACCAGCAGGGAGAGCTTTGGAGGGAAGGGAACAAATCAATTCAGCGAAAACAAGTGACTTCTTAGATTTGGCTGTAGTGAAGACCAAATTGAATTCTTGCAGGATAATGATCCATTTAGAATACTTGCCCCCCAGCAACTGACAATTCAGGATATAGGTCATAGGGTTGCATTCAGAAATCAATGTAGTCGTACGTAAAATAATATAGTGTCGAAAACGTTGAACAGCCTGAACGACGAAGCCAACTTCTCGACATATGCATAATGTGTTTCGGTGTCGAGGAGATTCCAACTAAGGTAGTAGATCACATGTTCATTGCCTTCGTTGTTGTCTTGAACCAACACCATAGCAATGGTGCTAGGGGTTGTGGCTAGGTAAAGGAAGTAATCTCGATAATAGTTTGGTGGCTACAACATAGGTGGATTTATGAAGACAATCTTAAGATCATCAATAGATTTTTGGGCCACCTCGTCCCATGCAAAGGGCATTCCGTGTTTGAGCAACTAGGTAAATCTTATAGCTAGCTCGATATAGTTGGGTATAAAACGATGGAGAAAGTTGGCCTTTCCCTGTAGGCTCTGGAGTTGGTGCAGTGAATATGGAGGGGGTAAATTTACAATGGCCTCAACTTTTAGCAAATTCAGGTGAATCTCGTCCTTGGAAATGATGAAGCTGATGAGTCATCCTGATTCTACATAGAAAACAAATTTGTGTTGATTTAACCAAATGTTATAGTGTCTGTAGTGTAGAAAAAATTGTTGAAGATGGTTTGGGTGATCTTGGCACTTACGAGAATGAGCGGGAAGGTCATCCAAGTAAGGCTGGACAACGTTGCAAATATCATGAATTGCATAGGACATTGCCTGTTGAAACGTGGCCCCAAAATTTTTTAGGCCAAAAGGGAGCTTTTTGTACACGAATGTAGCCCATGGGTAGATAAAGGTTGTCTTCTCTTGATTGGTTGGTGTGATATGAATCTATTTATAACCAAAAAAATCGTCCATAAAGGAAAATATCTCGCTCCCGGCACATTCATCAATGATTTGATCAATGAAGGGAGTAGGATAGTTGTCTTTAGGACATGCACAATTAAGATCTCGATAATCCATGCAAACGTGGATAATGCCTTGTTTTCTAGTCACTGGGACAATATTAGACACCCAGTCCATAAGGGGGATGGGATAAATGAACCTAGCTTTGAGAAGCTTTTTGACTTCACCCTTAATAGCAGTGGCCTTCCTAGGGTGCACCGGGTGAAGCCATTGGTGAATGGGCTTCGCATGCGGATACGTTGGTATTTCATGCACCATATGCTAGAATCGATGCCAGGCATTTATTCATAAGACCATGCAAACACATCACGGAATTCCTGAAATAGATGAGTATATGTCTTGATCTCATTCAGAGAACAAGATACCCCAATATGAACGTGTTCAATGACACCAGGTTTGATAGAAATGTCAATAAGCCTCGTTTGGCTAATATTACCCAAATTTCCTTCCAAACATACTTCATGAGTTACAGTCGGTGGCAGAAATGGAGAAGAGGACTCTTCGAAAGCAGTAGACATGACCACTGGGAAGGCAAGAATGAGGATTGATGATGGGTATCGATCCATGGTGGTTCCTCGAGAGACATGATTTCCATGATACCTTCATCAGCAAGGAAGGTCTCAGCTAAGTGATTGGATGATTCCAAAGGGCCAAGCCAGGGGGATTCAGAGTACATATCGAGAGAGGTATCCGACATATGAGAACCAGATGATCTAGATTTCGAAGCCGAAACAATTTCCACGTAATTGACTTCGGCAGGACTAAGCGGCATGACCTCGCCCCAAGCATCAACAAGATCTAGTGCAGGTATGACCCAAGGAACAGATTTGATCAAGACCATGTTGATAGAGGCAACATGAGGAGGTCGGAGTGGAAAAATTCCCATTAAGGCAGAATCTTTGAAGAGACCTGCCCCCACACTCTCATAGGGAGCACCAAAGTGCTTGACGTATGGAATGTTTCCATCCGACGAGGAAGAGACAAAGAAAGACAAATGATCAATAATCACAATCTTCCCTTGATGGGGAGAATGGATCACATGAAACAAGGAGGGGGCCACAACATGCATGGCATGAGTCCAACTTTGGTCGAGTAGAAGATTATAATTGAGATTGGCGTTAACAATCTCTACTTCAACTTGCACTGTCTTGCCTTCCAAGGTGATGGCAAGGTTGGGTAAGACACCGAAGGGTCATAATTTGTGCCCATCAAAATATTCCAAAGTGTTGAGAGACTGGCTCAGTGCAAGAGAACCAATAACCTTCCAACATGTAGTTGACATGATGCAGGTGGAAGCACCCTCATCAATGACAGTGCTATGGATGGTCTTCTGATTAATGATTATCTGAATAAGAAAGGCAATCTAATGAGGGAGACATGGAACATGGTTCTCCAGATCGAAACAAATCAAATTAGAATCGGTGGGATCGATGCCCTTGATAGCTTACAACAAAGATTTCTACTGTGATGGGCAGCTTTGGAGTACCTCGAGAGCCGACATGGCTGACAGCACTTTAGCCAAATCTTCAACAATATTGTAGTGTTGAGCGGCTTAGGCAATGGAATTATATGAGGATTTCCATAGAACCTTGAGAGGGTGGCCGTGTAGCGGAATCAAGGTTAGGGCACTCGATTTTCAGAGGGCCAGAACTCGGGGTAGAGGAAGAAGATGCAACTTCTTTTTCTTTCCCAACCACCAGAGCTAGATTTTGATAATCTTTCAATCAGGTAGCCACATTAATGGGTATGCTCCTCATGAACACTTGAGATCCAGAGGAACCATATCAGGGTTGGTCTACCATCTGAGTCTGCTAAGACAGAAATGGTTCTTTAAGAACAGTAGGAGTCCCTTTGAGTAGGCGACTAACTTCAGTTCGTCATGGACAATCCTTAGTATAGTGATCCTCCTCCCAAATGAGGTAGGGATACCTAGGTTTCCATTGCGAAGATTCGTCAGCAGATGATTTGGGAGGAACTTGTTTTAGGGCATCGGCTTTATCTTTTCCTTTGACTTTCTTTTTTCCTTTCCAGGATTTGTCCACTACGGTAAACTGGACAGCGTGAACCTCTGAGTTTTTACCACGGCTTAGAGGATTTTGAGATGAACTATTAGGAGCAACATTCGAGACCATCTTCTATTTGGAAGAATTTTTAGTAGGGGTCTTGGATACTAAACCAATAACTCCATCAACGAGAGGAACAACTAGTGACTTTGATGCTGCAGGATCGGATGATGGCCGTGGAGCATTGGATAACAACTCGTATAAGGTGCCAGACTGAGAGTAAACTAGATCCAAGTATTGGGCATGGGCGATGGCTTGCTCTTCAGTGACGCATCCACCCATAGCTATATCGTAAGCAATTGGGGCTATGAATGATTTGTTCAACCATTTAGTGAACCATTGATCAGCTATCTCGAACTTGATCAGGCGACATTTACATCTCCATTCATGGATATGATCAAAGATGTGCATCACAGTGTCTTTCTTAAGCGATGTGAGCAGATAGGTTCTAATTTCATAACAAACCGGCATCTGAAAATGCATGAGGAAAGCCATGGCTAACGAGTTGAAGCCATGAAAAGTACTTCGAGGTAGCTCGATGTACCATTCATTGCGTCACCCATGAGGGTCCATTGGAAAAGACGGAGATGAATGGAATCGTCCACGTATGATTTTGATGAGTACCAAAGGTGATATGTCATCACATGGGCCTGAGGATCTTCTTTATCTTTTCCATCGAACTTTGGGCAATCACTTGGTATCTTGGATGACACCGAAAGCCAGTATGACGAATGAAGGATCGGATCATTCGTAAGGCGTGATACATCTAGCAACTCAAGTGTAGCCAACAAAGGTAATTGAGTGTTAAAAGGCATGGGAGGTTGATAAGTGTGCCCATAAGGAGGAGCCCATCCTTGCTGGTAAGGATTTTGGCCATATGGCACGTGAGGCTACCCCCATTGCGGATTACCTTGACCAAAGGGAGGATTCAGACCTTGAATACCTTGAAATTGTCTAGGCATAGGTTTTTGATAGGAAATGTATGGGTTAAAAGGTTGTTGAGCTTGTTGACCTTGGATATACGGATATGGGACCTACTGTCCTGGAACTTAGGGTTGTTAAGCCCGTTGACCCTGAACAAGAGGGTTTTGGACCTGCAGTCCTTGGGCATAAGGTTGATACACTTGTTTCCCTTGGACGTAGGGGTTTTGTACCTGGTGCCCTTGGCTGGCAATATTCTGAACCGGTTGACCCTAGACAAGAGGATTTTGTACCTGCTGCTGCAGGACTTGACCTTAACCCTGTCCCTGCAAGGGTTGACCTTGTTGATACGTATACAAGGGTTGCTGCTGCCCTGGTTGGTTTTTTTGTTGTAAGGGCTCACCTTGTGGTTGCAAAATTTGTCCCTTGGTTTGCAGAGGTTGGCCCTGTGAGCGTATGGGTTGAGAGGTATGTGGAGCATATCACATCTATTCCTACGCGGCTTGCTGCAACTATTGGAAGGATTGACCTTGTAGTTGTTGCAGGTGACCTTGTTGTGGGATAATTTGCCCTTGCTATTGCATGGAAAGACCTTGTAGTAACGAGCATTGACCTCATTGTTGTAAAGGTTTTCCTTGTTGTTGCAAGGGTATTTGAACAGTGCCCGGTAAATTACCAAACTAAATCTGGCCATAGCCAGGCTAGATGTACTGCCTAGATTGGAGGGTGTAAGGTTGATTAACCAATCCTTGAGAACCATATGGAACATAAGGATTTTGGTATTGGCACTGAGCCCCATAAGGCTACTAATACTGAATATTTCTCGATCCACATGGACCAATAGGATTTTGAACCTGTTGGTACTGGACATTGCTTGATCGGGTAGCGTCAGCAGGGTTATAGATAATACCAGAAGAGGGTTGGTTTATACCAAGCATGTGAGCTTGTGAACCGCTCACACTAGTGGCACCTGACACCATGGAGATGTTCAGGTTCTACCCCCTAAGCAGTGGCACAATCTGGACATTGACTAATGGGACAGAAGAACTGAAGGAAACAATCTTTGAAACCACCGATTTTGACTAATGTGTATCTGGGATTGATGATACAAGACTATTCAGAACGGTGGGTTGCACCGAGACAGAAGTAACAGCTAGTTGGAAAGTTGTGTTCATGAGGAATGGACCTGATGTAGGCCTCACACCTGATGCCCAAATAGGATTATGGTAGAGTGATGAGGCACTAGGTGTGCCTGAAACTAAGTGCCCCAAAGACACATAGCTAGGTGGCAAGCTAGCGGGAATACCCTCTGAATAAGGGAAACCTCGGGGGGAAACTGCAACTGCGATTCTACCCCCTCAATAGTGTGTGGAGTAGAGACTTCATACTCATCTGGAGAAGTGACTAGAGCATCACCTTCAAGTTCCATGTCTGAAAATAAATGATGACGAATGCCTAAACGTGCACTAGGGGATAGTTCCAAAGGAACACCCGGTTCATCATACGGACTGTAAGGACACTGTGGTGATATATCAGCAATGTCAAACAGACAGTTCAGAGGATAGATAACCATTCCAAGCTGACCGTTAGTGGTCGGCGAGTTCTCTGGAGTTCAAACGGGATTATTCGGAGATTCTGGGCCAAGATCAGAAGATGACCTTGAATCGAAAGTAGGCGGAGGACGAGATGACAATGGTTGAACACTCAAAACAATTACGAATTCAACATTTTGGTCCTCAAGTGACTCTAATAGCTCAAGAAATGGCTCCTCGGACAATCTTTCAGACGGAGGAGAGGAAGAGGAATTGGGTGAACCAGATGGTTCAGCCACGATGACCTTGTCTTAGTTGACAGAACAAATAAATTCAAGGCTTTAAATTTTCCTTTTAAGGGAACTCATGGTTTGGTTGAAAAACTAATAGGATGTTTTAGATCATGGGTAATTAATTATTAATACGCATAAAATACAAAAGTTCTTTCATTTTTTAAGAGTCGAGAAAGAAACAACGATGACTTTATCACTTTCGATTGGAAACGAGCTCGACAGGACAAGTGCTCAAATGATCTTTTAAATTTTAATGAGTCAAAAAGATCAAATGACTACTCTGGATGATCTAGGTAAACAGGATTACCAGGCAACCATGAACTACATAATACCTCTTGGCGAACCAAGAAGTACAAGCATGTAATCTCCCAGAATGTTGTGTTCGGTGTATCACGTTTGGGAGGCAGCCAACTCGGCTTCCTAAGGATAAAAGGGTTGCAGACTAGTGGAGTCTCCCATTATATACTCGATGGTAAGGGGAGCACAAATCCGTGCTAGCACTATCTAATGCCGAAGCTAACAATAGTTGCTAGGTTTATAGACGACGAAACATGTCTCTAGCCTAGACCTTCTAGCTATGATCGTTAATGTCAAATGTGCCTTAGCTTAATTGAATTCATTTTAGAGTTGATCTTGAGTTAAGTTTCAGTTTTCAGGTCTTAGTGACGCTACTTGAAAGACCTAAAATGAAACTAAATGGGACAAGACCCTTTCAATTCAATGAAATGCCTACACTAGAGAGGGTAGAAACTACTCAATCAAATGAAAACAATCAAGCAACTGAAAACGAAATGATATTTCACTACTTCACTTTTTCAAAAAATAAACTAATGAAAAATACATTCCAATTCCTAATTTGCTCACAAGAACTTATCTATTAGTCCTTTCAAACAAAATTTTTTTCTCTTCCTTTTCCAAATGTTGATGCAATTCTAGTTTTTAAGAGATGCAAATCATAATGATGCAACAAGCTAGAATTTCATACTTTCTCATGAAACAACGAAATAAACTTTTGCATACAATATTTCAATGAAAAAATTTTCGAGACTATGAGCTCTTCAAGCAGATGAAAACATGAAAAGAGAAGTTCCTTTAGATCAATGAGACACGGACTTTACTAAACACAAGACCGACAAAGAAATCTATGTCGGAAAAAGACGTTCAAACTAGTAAACAAAAATATTTCAAACTTGTGCAAAAAGAGATCAAAATCATAAAAAGGACAAAAAACAAATGCAAGGAGAAAACACACCCACAACTGGACTTGATGAGTCCACAAGTTGCTGAATCGGAAACTAACTAGATGTCCTAGTGTCGTTGACCACTCAATTACTCAATCAATCCAACAACAAGATGACAATCCAACAAGCAAGAAAAACCCAAATGAAAAGTAGCTTCCTAATTAGGGAGAGAAGAGTCAAAAAGACTCACAAGGTCAAAAACACAAGAGAAAAAAACACTGGCAAAGATTAGGGACTAGCCCTAATCTTCACATACAGGGATCGGCACGACTACCTAACTAACAACAAGTGCCAGTGGCTGGTCGGCACGACGTTTCCTCCACAATCCATGATGATCGGCGTGATTGTTCCTCCACAATTCACACTGATCAGCGTGAGTGTCAGCTAATTAAACGTGTTGTCCGAGGGAACTAAGGAAAAAAAAAGGGACCAAATCTGCTACTATGAATTTTAGACTTAGACCAGTAAGTAGGAGAAAAGAAACAAAACCAAATGTAAAACATGAAACTAGCAAAGTTCTCATGAAATCATGAAATCAAAAGCAAACAAAGATGGGATCTCTCGAGTGGAGTCACCAATTTTTAGTGAAGTAAAATTATAAGTGCGGACACGAACTAATTCCTCTAGCCCAATAATGGGTCTAGCCACAATAGATACATTCTATGGAAGATTTCATTAGGTTAGGATCAATCAAGAGGGCCTACCTCTTGGTCGCTTATCTTGCTTGATGATGTCCTTGCTTGCTTGGTCCAGCCATCTCTCGCTTCCTTCTTCAAGTTCCTGAAACAAGTAAACAACAACAACACACAAACATAATAATAGACAAATTTCAATTCAACCTACTTAATGAGTCAAGAAGCATTAAGACACAAATATGTAATATTACAAAACATGTAGGAAATCAATCGATAGTTGCATATATTAATATCAAATAGAGATTACAACCATTCACCTTGACGTCGCAATCTTCCTCTGACAAGACCAGGTTCCCACACACTTCCGCTAGCACTTCATGATGGCTTCAAACAACAATATTTTAAAGGCTCTTCCCTTTAGGCTTCACTCCAAACCAACACACTTCTCCCTCACACAACTGGATGGCTAAAACTAGTAGTAGCTTGCTTTTCTAATCAAAATAGTATACTCACACTCAGCCAAAACTCTAACTAGCTTGTGCTTGGGAAGAAGGGAGGTTTATATAGGAAATATGGATGGGATATGGATCCTCTTCTCATGGAGAAGGACTTATCCCTTGAGGTAGTTCCATCATTATAGGGGAAAGGAGCCCAAACTATCATCCTCGACCCCATCTAGCCAAACCATTTACCAAACTTCCGTTACAGAGCTTCTAGAGCTAGAAGCTTCAGCTCTAATTAAAAAAACTTTCCATAATAGGACTGGCGCGACTGGAACACAGCTCAGTTGCACCGGTCGGCACGAGGAATAATGCTAATCTCTACACATTTGCATGAGGGAGACAAAGGTCATTAGCGCCAACCTTGTAAATGTTGAAAATTGGCAACAAGAAATTGCTAAAATAGAAGTGCTAAAAATAGCAATTTGGGCATCAGTGCTAGATTGGGCAACGGGGAATGAAAAATGGAAGTGCTAAAAATAGAAGTTCTATTTTTAGCAATTCAAGTTGGATTCCTATTTTTAGACAGTCCTTGGTCTAAAATAGGAAGTAAAATTCGAATTTGGTCTTACCAACAGTTTGAATATTAATTAATTAATTCTCCATGAGTTAATTAGTTAAGGAAAATCAAACTTGAAGTCTTTGTGAGAACATGCAATAATTTCTCCACTGATTAAGGATTTAAGGATGAGTTCTATATTGAGAGGATCAGTTGACTTACTTTAACTTAGTCAAGTTTAGTTAGATTAATTTAACAAGTTGTTAAATTAATGAGATAGAGTTTGTTGATGCTTGCATGCATGTCACAACTGTTATTTTCAGATAACTGAGTATTCTCTTATGGATAATTTATGCATGTCAGTTCAGACAGAGACCTAGTTGAGGTCAAAGAAGGGACAGTGTACTATCAGTTGGATGAATATTTTTCCTAGAAAGGAAGCTCATCCATGATGAGGATTTATCTCCTTCAAGTTTGTGCAGTTAGATCAAAGGTTAGTGAGTGTGTGAAGAGGCCAATTCACATAGGTGGCAGCACTAGGCCTCAAGGAAACTGCACAAGGAAATAGGAAGCTTGGAGGGCAGAGGAGAAGGTTTGTGAGAAGCCTTTTACTGTCTATGAGCAGTAGAGGGATTGTACTAAGAGCTAGATAGCTTCTGAGCTAAGGCTTTGTGTAATCTGGACTATATTTCCACTTGTATGATAATACAGAGATGGGGTTTTAGGCAGGTGCATTCCCCGGGTAAATTCTTCTGTGTTATGTGTGATTGATTCCTTCTTATCAGTTATATTTGTCCTTATTGATGTTTCTCAAGGTTGATTAAGCTTCTGCTAAATTTTTTGTAGAAGTAGATCAAGTGTTTTGCTTTAGTACATTGCATTACTAGGTTAATCTACAGGTGAAAAATTTCTACATGGTATCAGAGCTAGCTGATTTGTAGAAAAAGTTCTACATGGTATCAAAGCTAACTGATTTGTAGGAAAAATTCTACAAAATTCTACATGGTATCAGAGCTAACTAATTTGTAGGAAAAATTCTACAAAATTTTACATGGTATCAGAGCACAGGTGATCAAGGAAGCAAAATATACAAGAAGAGGAGATTTCAAAGTTTTGAGTTTTGGGCCAAGAGTTTGCAGAGCAGATCTGAAAATTTCTATAC